>JAPDOI010000549.1:200000-409015 GCA_029168955.1 Aplectana chamaeleonis | reverse complement strand
TGTTGACAACTAATATTCTTTTCACTGCGCCGCGACGCAACACGCACGCGTACTCAGTCCTGAGCACAGCGCCCTACAACTGACCAGGAAATGAGGTCAAATATGCATGTGGGAGACTAAAAACTATCTAAAACGACGACTAAATCCATTCAGCTCATGATCCACTATCGGGTTTCTGGAGTGTGGCTTCAATTCCGTTCTTACGTTTCTTCATCTGTGATTTAAGACGATTCGAGTAGGCACCACCTTTGCCCTTCACTGGAGAACCAATAACTCCTGCAGGGTTCTCGGCATGGCATGCTGCTCCTGGTGAACTCGTCCTGTTCTCGTCACTGATCTGCTGAAAGAACTTATTACTGTTAGCATTCTATGACCCATGAGCATAAACTTTGAAAAAAAAAACCCTCGCCATCATGTTTTCTTGCGCGCTCCGCCCTAGAAATGTTGACGCACAGAGACACGAAGACATTTTTGGGCGGGGCTTTCTGCTTCCGAAAAACCGCATGCTCCGCCTCGATGGAAGGAATCACGAGACCCGCCCATCACAGAGTTGCTCTCATGGCGATGTACAATGACAGCTAACTATAAGTGGTGGGCTGGGCTCGCAGCTCCCTGTGAAAACTGCATGCCTCGTGGCGAAAAGGGAACCGTTTGGCTCCGCCCATCGGTAAGTTGGTTACCACGGCGATCTTTGCGCGCTCAGCCACAAAGACAGAGAGCTACGGGTTCCGCCGGCCGGTCCACAGAAATCTCGTATCCCACTCCAAAATGAAATTCATGCCCTCTGAACCTGAAAAAAAGGGTCCTAGTGATAGACGATGACATCGGTGGGCGTGGCCTATGTCCTCCTAGGAGAATCGCATAGAGAAGATGTACGCTGACTACTCAACTGTAGGCGGAGCTTTTGACTTCCTTTCTGAGCAGAACCCGTTTCTTCCTTGTATTTACCGCAGTTTCAATGTGTTTACAAAGAATTTTTCGTTTGAGGCAGAGCTAATCAGGAATCCAACGAAGTGTCTTCACGGACACACTGAATCAGGGCTTATATCACGGCTTCGCAAAACCGACGCAACATCGCAGACAGCGCTAAAACCCACCCGGTGTAAAGGGGTTCATACTAGAAGTTGCACTCCACTGGCGCGACGCTGGTCGCCGAGCGTCAACCTTGACGCGGCGACAGAAATGTTCTCGAACAGTATCGTCGCCGCGTCGGTTGCCACTCGCCGCCAGTGACGCAGGGTCGTCGCCGCGTCAAAACACTGTGCGATGCCCCTCGTCGCCTTCCACGACGCGTCGGTCATCTTCGCCGCCGACATCAATCGATATCGCATCACACACTCAGAAAAATGAAAACAAGTTACTTGTAACATAAAAGCCCGAAAACAAGTTACTTGTAACATATCTGAGCCGATGTAAGTTACTTGCGACTTATCTCAGCTCTTTTAAGTTACATGTAACATATCGGCGAGATACACTGCACTGCGGTGCGCTTCCGAGTATGTTATGTATCTTAAATTGGAACCAGAGAGATAAGTCGCAAGTAACTGCTACATTGACTCAGATATGTTACAAGTAACTTTTTTTTCGATTTCTGAAAAGACACTGTAGTTGCAGTGCGCTTCCAGATATATTACATGTAACTCAAATGGCACAATATAAGTCGTCAAGTAACTTCAAATCGGCCGAGAAGATATTTCCAAGAGGGGATGTACGACGCACTCGCGGTGTCAGGCTTACGACTGGCGTTGCTGTTGGTTCAATTACCCAAGTTTGAGGTACCTGACCCCACACCAGCAGGGGAAGGCCCTGCACAACTTTGCATTGCGTAGTGTGTGGTCTGGGACACACCTCTCTGCGTCTCGTGTCGTCTGCGTCTACGTGATGGCCACCCATTGTGTAGAAATTTAAATGTAAGTTACATGTAACATAGAAGTGTAACTTACATGCAATATAAATTTAAGTTACATGTAATATAAATGTATGTTACATGTAATATAAATGTAAGTTACTTGAGACATTCAAGTAAGTTACATTTATACTACAAGTAACTTGTTTTGATTTTTCTGAGCAGCGCTGTTCGTCGCTGCGAGCAACGCCTCGTCTTCAACTCTGCAAACCCCTTGTCATTCAAACTGGGCTAGGCTGGTGCCCAGTCGGCAACGGGACGCTGTGGTCGGTTATCTGAACCAGGGTCGTTATTCCGTACTCACCTCAGTGGTATTGTTCCAGATGTCGCCCAAATCACCGATAGGTTCAATCCCATCGAGTAAAGCACGCACATGTTGTTCCGCAGTCTTGAACTGAAAAAAACGTGTAAAAAATCAAATTCTACAAAAAAATTCAAAAATAAAATTTCACGCCCCAAGGGCGCTGATAAGCAACCCCCGATAACATTTAATTTTTCTAAATAGGAATCCAATTGGCGTCTTTCATCATAGCGCCTGCCAAGTGCGAGATACCAATTTCTCCGATTGGGCTGGAAACTGGAGGGAATCAGATGTACCGCCTTTCTAAGGTCTTTCTGGACGAGCTTTCCATTGAAGCGAGCAGATTGCGCCGAAAATCACATTGATCGAGCGGGGCCGATCAATCGATTCTTCTCCATTGCATGCTGCCGCGCCGTCCAGCGGCCAGACTCTAATCGGCTCCTAATCGCTCTGGGCAAAGCCTCACGTCTCCCTGGATTTCCCCGCCTAATCAGAGTACCCTGGATTTTTCCTGGACAAAAATTCTACTTTTAGTGTCCAACAGCTAAATATTGAAGATCACCTTCAAGGTTGGACTATGCCTTGAATTGATTGATTTTGAAAACCTTATTTTCTTCGAATATTTAATTACCATATCATCTGGCTGTTCACTGTTGTCGGTCTCAGATGTTGGAACACTGTCGTTCTCCTCCTCCTAAACGGAAACAGTTCAGTCGTATTTTTATTTTGATTGTCTGTAATTGCACAAAACATCATCTGTGTGGATGCAAGAGTAGTCCACGCTTAGGCGCTATTCACATCACTCAACACCAGTGCGGCACGCGCGTGCCGCGCTGGCGTGGCGTTTGTGCATGAATGGGTTGACGCCCCGCCCGCGCGGCACGCGCGTCAAGCTCCGCCCGCTCCGCCATGGCGTCGTTGCTGCACTATTCATACTGCCACCCGGAACGCCTTGGCGTTTTCATCCACTGATATTATTTATCGATCGTCTCCTCAGAAAAACCAAAACAAGTTACTTGTAATATAAATGTAACTTACTTGAATGTCTCAAGTAACTTACATTTATATTACATGTAACATAAATTTATATTACATGTAACTTAAATTTATATTGCATGTAAGTTACAGTTATTTTACATGTAACTTACAGTTATATTTTTACTATGGGTGGCCATCACGTGACGCAGACGACACGCGACACAGAGAGCCCAGACAACACACTACGCAAAATTTATGTTGTGCGGGGCTTTCCCTGCTTGGGTGGGGTCAAGTACCTCAAACTTGGGTAATTGAACCAACAGCAACTCCAGTCGTAAGGCCGACCCCGCAAGTGCGTCGTACATCCCCCTAATAAATATCTTCTCGGCCGATGTAAGTTACTTGCGACTTATACTGTGCCATTTAAGTTACTTGTAACATATCGGAGGCGCAGTGAACGCAGTATCCCGCCAATATGTTACATGTAACTTAAATGACCTAAGATAAGTCGCAAGTAACTTACATCGGCTCAGATATGTTACAAGTAACTTGTTTTCGGCCTTTTATGTTACAAGTAACTTGTTTTCATTTTTCTGAGTCATTCATTCCAGCTTCACCGCTCAGCCGTGGCGTCGCCGTTGGAGTATTCATAGTCTCCGCAAGCGCGGCATGCGCGTCACACGCGTGAAAGGTATCCATATACAGACGCCACGCCAGCGCGGCATGCGCGTGCCGCGCTGGCGTTGAGTAGTATGAATAGCGCCTTAGCAGCTATGGTAGGCGTGACCATAAAGTCAATCACCGAAGCGCCCATGCGATTCCACGCGCAACAGCCAGCGAGCGGTATGCTCGCCACACTCCGCACTCAAATTCGAATTTTAGAGCTTCTATTATTTCGTAAATTGTTGCTGAATTTACAACATCATATTATTAATTAATATTAGCAGTAAATTAGGGTGACTAGCAGCAACGCTGCGGAGCGTGGCGAGCGTGCATCGGCGCGTGAACATACCGATTCCTCTTTAATGCTAGGCGACGGCACTCCTATAGACGAGAGGTCCCACAGCGGTTCATGCGGGTTCGGCATCGATTGAGCAGGTGGCGGCAGCTTAATTAGTATACATTTGGATTGGGTTCGTTCACATAATTTCTGATGAAGAAATATTCTAAAAATTCAGCAAAAAAAGCGCACTTTGCTCAGATCCGGTGCTTCACACATGGCGGTAGGTGCAGTCGTCTCATCAAACAATGAACAGCTGCGCGTCAGAAATCTCCCAGAAATGCAATCACCAAAAGTGGGGACATAGAGCCTGAAATAACACTTCAAATGGGAAATTTAAACGAGGTACTCTGTGGTAACTTGCCGGGACAGTGCCGGTAAAGTACCATGACCTTCGACAATGCCGCGATAGCACCGCGATGGTTGCATGTTAGAACCGCGCCGGCTCCAAGACTATGCATGAGCGAAACGCGTCGACTACGATGCTTTGTCCTGCGGAGTTAAACGAGATTCTCGCCCGTTCGTGTTATCGCGGAGCCGATGCGGCACTCTCTCGGCACTGTCGCGGCCAATTCCATTAGAGTATGTAACAGGTTGTAGCCAAAGTTTCCCGCAATCCGCATTTGTCAATTTTTTAACTTCCAGCGTTGATGTTTTGGTCGAGCGTCGTTAGTTGACGCCCATTATTTTCTATCATATGCTTCTATACTATACATTGGACCCGAATCGAAAAACGGATATCCGAATCATTCTGAAAACCATGTTTGTGTATATCCGAGTGCATTCAGATGGATCCCGAGTGGTAGCAAGTAGTACCGGAATAGCAATGCTTTTATTTTGAATTCATTCGGATGAATCGGGAATCTGCGACCATCGTTTTTAAAATGATTCGGATATCCGTTTTTCGATTCGGGTCCAATGTATATTGTATACACTTCGGAAGAAGCTGGCGGTTTCCCACACATGTATTCTGAAATTTCAGGGGAATTCTCGGTGATGAGCATTTTTAGGGTTTCTGCTTTTCTAAAGGCGAAACACCAGAACTGCCAAATATGCATGACAGACTATTTGAACCCTCTGAAGACTTGGAATCAGCGCTTGCGGAAATTCTCCAAGGAGCGTGATTCATTTTTCAAATAAAAATGCGATTAGTGATTTTTTGCGAATTCCTTGAATCTGCAACTGCTGCAACCAACCAATTTTAGCATCGAAATTTTCATCCGAGTATTATGGACGAGCAACATTCACTTTTCCAATTATCGATCCTTTTTTTTCAAAAATCTATGGAAACGGTAAAATCAAAATTTAAAAAAGACCGATTCTTGGCAAAACCAACATTATCAAGTAGAAGCTTGCCAACAATACTGTGCTTATCTGGGCCGAATTCCGGTCCGTAATTGCGTCTCGACACGCTTTGCGACCGCACGCTCCCGAGTCAGAAGAGCTTCCATCGCCGCAGCCGCCGATCTGCTGACTCTAGGTGGGTTTTGGAAACTGGAAACTAAGAAAAATTGGAGAAAATTGTATTAAAAACCACATCGAGTCGGCTTTGGCGTGGGAAACCCGACTGACTCGAGCGCGTGCGGCCGCAAAGCGTGTCGAGACGCAATTGCGGACCGGATTTTGGCCCAGATAAGCACAGTACTTAGCGTTGAAATCTCACCGCCGAAACTGTTTATACGAGACGGAGAATGCAATACTGCGATTTCAGGAGAGCCGCAAAGAATCGGTACTATCCAACTTTTTTTGACTCCAGAGGTCAAAAAAATTTTACCCCACAAATTTTGCCCAAAAGGGTATTTGAGGTGTTGAACACAAATATGGTGAGGTCTGTTTTTGACTTTTCAAAAGATCCCGGAATTTATACCGTAGTTAGGTTGAAAACTTCGGTTTGACTGAAACTTAGTCTAAGGAGGTTCCACATAAAAAACAAGTCTAAGGAGGTTCCACATAAAAAACAGTGGAATTCGTAATCCGCACCTCGAAAAAGTACCGTATCCTACCGTACAAGGTCCAGCGGAGAGGGTTGGGAGGGGTGGGGGAAGATGCTGCAGAAATTTTGACCCAGAAAAGAAAAACTTTCTAATTTTCAGAGAGAATCGTAAGAATTTCAGATGAAATTCCCATCTAGGAAAAGGGATCGGTAAAAATCCCAACATTTTTCGGAAATTCCGGTCACCCAAGCGGTTGGAAGTCGCAGCGTCGTCCAGATCTGACAACACTCTGCTAGACACTGCTCCCATAATCTTCTGTAACGTCGGAAAAGCAAGTCATACTCGTTTCCGTGACCCCAAATAACCCCTTTGAAGTCCTATTTGTAGTGGGCCGCTGCAGCTTTCGATCGCAGCAAATGGGACGCTCTCCGCAACCGAAAGCAGCAGCGATCTGGCCGTCGTTTACACTTCAGCCGCCCAAAGGCGCGACGAAGTGCAATTCTATAAGGCATCGTTTATACTCCCGCCGCGGACCGACACGGCACAGTGCACTTCTGTAATATTGATCACAAGGCGCGGCACGATCGATATTATAACATTGCTCTTCGCTACCCCGCCCCGGGCGGAAGTATAAACAACGCCTGAAATAGATCTGGCCGCACCGCGTGATCAATATGATAGAATCGCAAATCGCCGAGCCGTTCCATAGCGGAATTATGAACGATCCTTCAAGGAGCGTAACGCCGCACGCACGCCCAGGATTTCAACTTAAATTGCGGGGCGTGTGTGACGTTGCGCGTCCCTACCCAGCCGCCACTCCAATGTGGACCAGCTGAACGAGCGGCGCCGCGAGCTGGTTGCGGCGATCGATGCGTACAGTGCGAAGGAAATGACTTTGGGCCAATATTCTCGCTTGTCGCCAGTTTTGCGACATCCCATGACTTCTTCTTATCGGCCACGCCAGAATGACGCGGGAGCGTCTGGGTAGGTCCATTTCGCTACCATCGACCTTGAGCGGCACACCGCCGAGTAAAGCCTAGTTTTGACTGCATCGCTGCTGTTTTTCATCGCAGCGATCTTGCACCCGCTGCTACAGCGATGTAGCAGCGGCAGCGAATCTGTTCACAGTGCATAGGCCCACGGATGATAGAAGAAATTCAATCAATTAGTGAAATTAATGGCTGGTATTCATCAATAACGCGTTTCGACTCGAAAACACTGATCTTGTCATATGAAAGGGTCAAAGTTCACTAGACGAAACGTGTCATTCGCTGGCAATCGCTCCATCGCTGCCATTCTGACCGCGATGGAGCGATGGTCAGCGACAATTAAGAATCGCTCTTCGAGCAGCGATGCAGTAAAACATAGGATTTCGTCGCCGTGACCCAGCGATGTAGGACGTTCGCCACGAAGCGATCACAATTAGAGCGGCTTTCCATTACGCGCGATGAAAAAGGAACAGTTGTCCCTCGCATGGCCGCAGCGACCACCTGCAGTCAAAACTAGGCTTAAGGAATCTGCGGCGCAAGTTTCGCAACGACTCCCATTCGAAAGCCCCTATACGATTTCTCAACCGCTTGGGTCTCAAATTTGCGCATTCGAACGTACGTATCCCATTTGACCGAAAGATAAACGCTCGAAGTTTCGAAAATTGACGATATAGGTCTTCTGGAAGTACTCTCTGCAACCCAATATTGATTTTTGTTCGCAACTATGCTTCCAAGAATTCAGCATCTAGAAAATTCAAGATATGCCTTTTGAGCACAACTTACCCGTCGAAACGCCCTCGTCGACTTTGACAAAGTGGAGGGAAAATATTATCATAGAGTGAATTCGTTGGGCAGGCGCGAGGCATTTGCGCCACATTTCTGTAGAGCGACGAAGTGTGGCCAAGCGTAGGCATCTGTGGATGGCTCAGTGGAGACGGTTGTCCTAATTTTTGAGAAAATTTTGAATGTGAGATTCACAGAAACTATAGAAAATGTAGTGAGAAAAATTCGTTTTCTGTGAGTCACCTGACATCATAGGATGACAGTAACGTCGCATAGGGTCCGCATAGTGATTTGGCGTCATAGGACGAGAAGGCATAGTGCACGGCAATTGCACATTTAGATTTCTCATGCCTGGAATATATGGAAGATTATAACCTAGCCAGCTCACAAGGAAAACATACATCCCTCAGATAACAACGGTAGTAGACTCTTGCGGAACCTACCAGGGCACCAACGCCGTTGGAAGCGCCACAAACGGGCCAGGATGACCCTCTCTGAACAACCCTGAGCTGCCTTAAGCCTAGTGCATACTTCCCACGACGCACGACAGCGACAGTGCAAATCAGCAATATCGATTTTTGGTCGATTCATGTAGCAAACACTATGTCGCGTCGCAAGTCGCGGGAAGTATGCACTAGGCCTTAGGGAGCGCAACTCGAAAGAACAATCGATAGACACTAGCAATAGGACTATCAGATAGAAATCGATGAGGTAAACAGCATGATTGGCAAATCAGACCGTTTATCTTACCAATTCTCACATGATAGCGCTACTACTCTAGAACATCAACCGTTTTCCCAAGTTCTGCTTCTTTCTCTGTCATTGTTAGGGGTTATACTTTACAGGTTGTTCACTCAGAATTGCTTAAGTAGGGTAATCCTGGCTCCATTTCGACGCTTCCAACGGCGTTTGCGCTCTGGTAGGTGTCCTAGAGCCTGTTTGGGCTACTATCTTAAACAGTTACAAAAGATTATTAGCCGTATATAACGAACCGAAGTGGAGTGGAGGCACAAGTTTTGCTTTGGCGTAGTTACGAATCCGGTCGAGGTGGCCGCAGAACTGAAAAACAGGTGCAGGGGTCACAAACGTTTGTAGGAAATGCTGTAATCCATTCTCAAGCGATTCTCGGCCCCGAGCCGCACCCATCAGGGATCGAAGCCACCTGACAGTTTGGCTCGTTCTGCCGATCTGCGGGCCACTGCTGTTGCTCTTCGGGCGAACCGGAGCAGCTCGAAAAGCAACAGCAGTGGTCCGGACAGCAACAGAAGCCGACGCGCAGATTGGCAACACGAGTCGAACTGTCAGGCGGCTCGGGGCCGAGAATCGCCTGAACTAACGTGCTCTATAAAAAAAGCATGTGTGAGGAAGAGGCTACGGTCATGCGGTTACTGTTCAGCAGGACAGAGAGGTGGACGTGTAAAAACTCAATTTTCTTTTGCTATGAAAAATAGTTAAAACTTTTTTTTTCTGAAAAATTTCAGTCTCAAATAGTTGAAAAAAATCACCCAGGGGAATGTAAGAAGGTTTTTAGATCTTGCCCACCAATGGGTACATACAGTCCACACAGATCGCTCTGACCGTTCTGGCTGCCTCCTAAAAGTTTAGTTTGCCTTGGCGCAAATTCGGTGCATGTATGTAGCAACTATGGGCACAGAAGTTGCGCCAATGAAAACTGCACAGTCAAGAGGGAACCAAATAGATAAGAGCGATCCGTGCCGACAGTAGCCTTGTCGAGAACTGGAAAGACTGGAAGGGGCTGACACGGCCTGTACTTCTAATTTCAACAGGGGCCGTTTATAGTCCACCGCCCAGGGTCGAGCGGGATTGTGCTGCGACACAACGAGCGGTCGAGGTGTTAAAAATGTTGGCCCAAGAATGAAAACTTGGTCAGGGGATCGTGAAGTTCTTCAAAAATTGAAATCACAACGGGAAGGGGTCGTAGCTGCGCTGAGGTCAGGGTTGAGCAGACCGTTGCGGCGATTTTCGGCGGAGCTACGACCCGGCCTGTTGCCCAAAATTTTAGAAAACTTTGAAATTTTTTTCTGACGACATCCCTCCCCTCCTCGAAAAATAGACATCAATCAAACTTGTATTCAGCACACCGAATAACCCAAGGCGACAATTACTGCCTCATTTTAGCGATCAAAGAATTTGGAAAAGAATCCCCTTCTTCTCCAAAAATTTTACAACCCCCCCCCCCCAAAAAAAAATTTTATTTTATTCAAAAAAATTTCAAAACAACTCATGACCTCTCGTTGCGCTAAGTTGCAACCCTGCTCGACCCTCCCCAGATTCCAACATTACGACTCGCTTGACCCTACGCCACCGGATGATACAGCTATTTCCTTTTTTTACGCAACGTTTCTATGCCCCGTCTTCAAAATTCCGAGTTTTCGAAAATTTTCACGCACACCTCTCGTTGTCCCGCTGGACAGTTGCAGCTCGAGCCAGCGATGCGGGGAATACAATCGATTGACCCGCGCCGCGTAATCAATATTATTGAATTGCGCTGTGGAACGCGGCGGACTTAAGGGGTCTGCAGAGTTGCACCGCCCGGCGGCACGCCGCCGAGCGAGAGGGTTGGGGCGTGGCCAAACCCTGACGCGGCGGCGCACTTCAGTGCCTCGCAGAGTGGCAGCGATGCCTGCCGTCGTTCTCCATTTTTATCCATTACGTACAAGATCATTCATTCCACGCCAACATTTTAATTTCGTCGATTTCGAAAATTCGTATTTATTTTCCTCGCTCATTTTTATGTGTTCTTTGGATTCACCATGAAACCATAGTTCAACAGAAATTTAAATCTCAAAGACGCCAGAACTGAAAATCTTCTCAGAAATAGCTAAACTTCTCTGTGTTTTTGGAAGATTTTCGTCATTTCAGAAAAAAAAATCTAAATATACGCTCTCAAAAGCGGAAAACATAAAATCTAGCAGCAACGTTGATTTGGAAGTTCTCGTGAGAATCAATATTATCCAACAGAAAGTGAAAACTGTAATAAAGTCAATTATTCAGGGAGTGAAATGGAATGGATCACATAAAAAAGCGAACAGATGAAAAAAATGTTCAAGTGTTTACGGAAACGTGCGATCAATACCTCACATCAGAGTAAACTAGAAAAAGTTTGCGTAGATAACTGAACAATGGAAAGTACATTGAAAGGATCGATGGCGGCGCTTCTCGCCGACGATGAAAATGGTCGAGACCATTCCTCGCCGCCGCTCGTTGGCGGCGTCGTTCTGGGAGCCGCTGCTGTAGCGGCGGCGAAAACACTCTGCGAGGTACAGACGTCGCTGCTCTCGCGCGGCACGTCGCCGCCCTCGCCCACTGCGTGGCGCTCCCCACTCTCCAACACTGCCGTGTCGCAGCGGGACTCACCGCGGCGCAACTCTGCAGACCCCTTTATGAATGACGCATTTGGCGGCGTCCGCAGTTCATTCGCGGCGGTACGTTGTGTTAGCCCACGTAACCATCAAGTAACCTGGCGTCGCGTCCTGGTAGGTGTCCAGCGCGAAACTGCTCGATCGATACCCAGTGAAGTAATGTGCTTATCTGGGTCAAATTCCGGTCCGTAATTACGTCTCGACACGCTTTGCGGCCGCGCGCTTCCGAGTCGGAAGAGTTTCGAGAGCCGCAGCTGCCGATCTGTTGACTCTATATTGGTTTTACAAACTGAAAACTAAACAAAATGGAAGAAAACTGTATAAAAAAATCATATAGAGCCGGCTTTGGAGCTGGAAACTCGATTGACTCGAGCGCGTGCGGCCGCAAAGCGTGTCGAGACGCAATTGCGGACCGGAATTTGACCCAGATAAGCACAGTACAGTTCATCTACGCAACGCCATTCAGTCCGCAAAGTGCACGCTGATTGTGAAAGCGTGCTGCGGCGCGGTAGCGAGGATCCTCAGACAGAGGGATGTGGGATTACCGGGCGGTTTTTTGCCTTTAGTGCCCGGGTGATCCCACATCCTTGTCTGAGGATCCTCGCAACCGCGCCGCAGCACACTTTCGCAATCAGCGTGCACTTTGCGGGCTGAACGCGAATGCGTAGATGAATTGTAGGTGGCTGCGGGACAACTTCCTCCCATATGGAGGCAGACGTTGGTGTATACGGCATTTGAAGCTGCGAGTAGGTATAATTTTGACTTTAAAGAGCACTTGATAGTCGAACATTACCAACCCGTTCCATTTCTTTCATTGTCGTGAATCCAAATCCATAGACTGGCGCGCTCCGGTCGAATTTGTTGAGACTGACACGAACAAACTTCCTGCTCAAGCAGGTGAATGTGAAGCTTGCCGACAGCGGTACACAGTCAAACACCAGCTGAAAAAAGTAGAAGATCAAGCAACTCTACTTAAAGGCAGTGCCCTCGATGAATTTTACCTTCGTTTCTTCGCAGGAAATCAAAAGGTTTGGGTCTCATTGTAGCGACAGGGTCGGAAGAATGAACAAAAACGAGCCCGAAAGAGCCCTATTATCGGCTCCGAAATCCGCTCGCGCTAGTCCTTTCTAATCAATCGATACGTATCTGATACTAGCAAGGCAAGGAGTAGCGCGAGCGGAATCTGGAGCCAATAAGGGATCTTTCTTGTTCTTTTTTGTTCGTTCTTTCAACCCTACCAAATGGGATATCTGATCTTTCGATTTCCGTCGAAAAAAACGAAGACAAAATGTATCGTGGACACTGCCTTCTTCTTCTTCTCCGTCCAAGCCAACATGTGACACAGAAACTTTTATGAAGGATCAGCGCAACTTCATGTGATATTCTCATCTGTCATGAATCAGTTCTCTGGAGTTTGATCGATACGTAACTTTTTTGGGATCTCAAGCTATCCACTTGGGGACAAAATGCGAAAGCTGGCTGTAAACTGCTTCACCTGGCTGTAACAGCGGCTGCCAATACCAACTTGTTCTGATTGAGTTTATTTTTAACGCAGTCGACGCTTCGGTTATCGCTCGCTGGCAGTGACGCAGGGCCGTCGTGGCGTCTAAACATCATGCGGTGCCCCCTCGTCGCCCTTCACGCCGCGTCGGTCGCCCTCGTCGCCGAATGTAATCGATATTATATCACCCAGCTCTATTCGTCGCTGCGAGCAACGCCGCGACTTCAAGTCTACAGACCCTTGAATGTCGATGACATTCGGCGGTGGGGGCGACAGACGCGAGTGTCTTGACGACGCGACAGCCCTGCGTCACTGTCTGGCCTCGTGTATACTTCCCGTGACAGGCGACGCGACATCGTGTTTGGTATAGATATCGGCAGAGAGTCGTTATTGCTCAAATGCACTGTCGCTGTCGCGCGTCGCGGCTAGTATGGCTTTATCGAGGAGCAACCGACGCCGCGACATTAATGATCGAGAACAAAGCTGACGTTCGGCGACCACTCACCGATCTCTGCGACTCTGCAGATCTCTTAACGTTTGCTCTACCTAACGGAACGAAATTCCGGTTCGCACGTGTAGCACGTAGCTCGGAGATCAACAAAGTGCCGGGGACTCGTGGTCCGAGCACGCTTCTGCTTGCAATGCGTGTCGCAAAAGGGGTTCTACGAGCGAATTAAAACTCCAATCAGATAGGAACATTGTTTTTGGCCTACATCTGAGTCGCAGAAATAGGCGAGGGCGCGCTTTGAGTATGGATGAAGGTGCTTAGCCTTCCACGTAGTCAGTCAAAGCGAGACACGCCACCAGCACAAGGAAGGATTGGGAACTAGGATGCTATCGCATCAGGGGAGAGGGGAGGGGGGAGGAGGGGGCATCATGTAATCATTTGGCCACGCTTTTTTTCCACGCCGTAACGACTGCCCTAGTTTTGAAAGAACTGGAAAACCCCAGGTTTATGATCAAATTGCGTTGCGCGCGGGAAAAAAGGCGTGGGCAAGTGCGATACTATAGGGCGCCACTCCTGCTGCGGTAGCACCAGAACTAGTGTGCAGGTCCGCGTTAGCCCTTAATCTCATCACACAGCCGCGATTTGTACTGTTGAAGTGAGCTATCGAACACCTGAGTTCTTTTCTTGTTCTACGCTTTTAGGCTCCGCGCGCAAATACCGCGACGGACGGTGAGACATGATGTTCCTGATCCATATCGATCGAAATTCGATGTAGCATACAAATAGGTAGTGCCGCTTCTCGTGCAGGGTGTAAATTAAATTTTAGGCCTCATTTACGCTTGGACAGTGGCGAAATAAAGTCTTACCACGTTGATCGCAACGCGCCATCATCAAGCGCCGTTTACACTTTTGCCTCCGAGCGGCACTGTGAAATGCAATCCCCCTCCACTGCAGCGCGCAGCAAGCGCATATTATACTTCCACCGCCGCCGAACAGAACGCTGCGCGACCGCTCGCGATGAGCGAAAGCGCTCTCCGGTTTGGTCCCGCCAAGCCGATAGAACAGGAAGGGTAAACCTCACCTTGAAACGATCTCTTGCGGTCAGCTTGTCCACATCGTCGAGAGCATCATAAAATATGTGAACAAGGACATCATCGCCGGCCAATTCTTTCCAGTCCCGATCAACCATGAGAAAAATATGCGCCGAAACGGTCTCCCGTCTCTCTACCCTATGATGATATACTTTGAAAATTGATCGAAATGGGTAGAAAATCAATTTTTTTATAATGTAGATCACTGACCTTCCCGATGTCATCGCTTCATGCAATTCTAGGCGCAAAGATCTTGAGGCCATGTTCATCATTTTCTGTAAAACTTATTCTAGAAAAAAAATCATATGCTAAAAAGACACTCTATAGGCGTCGGCATAGTGGAAAGTCTGCGAGCGAACGAGCGAGCGAATGGGGGCGTGGCCCTAAAAATTTTGCGGCGGAGTCCCAGGCATCCCCGCAGAGTGTGATTTCGATTAGAGCGCGGATTCAATTTAGAGACTTTCGAGATTTGATTCGGAATCTGTTGTTTCCACTATTTGTCTGTTGAAAATTCTAATTTTCTATTCGCTGGACGTAACCGGGTGCGACACAAACCATCTTCTTTGTGCATATGTGTTCATTTCAACCTAATGACAGCAAAAATTAAATTAATACGTACAACTGATGGTACTTGCATCATTCACGGCAGAACACTAGTGTTCTTGTATAAAAACAGACGCAGGAAATGACGAATAGTTGGAAACCTGCAAGCAAAATAAACGAACCAGCTCTCAAAATTTTGAATGATGGTGCTGGCAGAGTTGAAATGTTGAATACTATGAGGATTGATTAGTATCGTGAATTGATCGCAAAGATTAGCAAAGAAACTGCAAATCGCTAGTAACTCGCAAAATCGCTTGAAAATCACAATCGTCTCGCGCATTTCGCAGCGAGCTTCGCCGCGACTTTGCGATTTCCGCGACGGGCAAGACACTCTGCGCACCCCCCTCCGTCGCAGCCTATGCGGTGCGGTCGCGTGCGCGGTCAAACTGCGTAGTGCTCCCCACCCTTCATCATTTCTCGCTCGCTCGCTCGCAGATTTTCCACTATGCCGAGGCCTTATAGCGCGGCTAGAGTAAGCACGGAAAATTTCGGGCCACATGAAAACTCGTCTCATGAACAACTCGACCAAAACAGAACCTATTGGGAAGAAGGTACAAAGGGGAACTGAGAAGAAGGTACAGTATCGTCCCATTAGCTTGATGTCACCTTTCGCCAAGGTGGCCGAAAAGCTCATTGTCAAGGATCTAGCAGAGCACAACGAGAAGCAGTTGTTTGAACATGGGTTTAGGAGGCTACATTCCACAACTACGGCGTTGCTAGAAATTACCAGCTATGCTGTCGACGGGTTCAACTTTAAAAGCCATTGAGAACTGTAGCTGTTGCGTTGGATCTCACCAAAGCATCTGATACGGTTAACCTTGGAGTCTTGTCAAGCAACATACTGGAGTCGTCAATACCATCTTGGCAGAAGCGCTGGATATCGACCTTTATTAAAGGTCGGCGGGCAAGAGGCATGTTTCAGAACCATGTCTCCAACAGTATTCTTATGGCAGCTGGAGTCCCTCAGGGCGGGGTTCTATCGCCAGCCCTCTTCAGTCTGTATCTCGAAGATATGCCTGAGCCTCTACAGGACATCAAGGTCGTCGCGTATGCTGATGACATAACAATCATGTGTCGAGATCGGGACTTACAGGTGGCCGCCAATAAGATCAACGAGTACCTGATCACACTGAAGAGCTTTTTCGACCGCAAGATGCTAAGGATCTCTGCAGCCAAGTCGTCAGTGTCCGTTCTCACGACGGACCCATCCGAGCACAGCGCTCATTCGGATGTCGTGTGGGATGGAGATCGTTTGCCTGCTGCTCGCTTTCCAAAGCTGCTCGGTCTTGTGCTCGATCCGTCACTCAAGTTTCATAAGATAACTGAGCAGAAGCAGGCAGCCGTTAAAGCTAAGCTCAACGTTCTCAGGGCCCTGGGCGGCACTTCGTGGGGTAGCAGCAAGGAGACTATACTCACGACATATAAGGCAATTCTTCAGCCCGCCCTGGAGTACGCCGCACCGGTTTGGCAGCATCTCGTCTCAGAATCCTCCTGAACAAGGATGCAACGAGTACAAAATGCTGCTCTCCGTAGCGCCACCGGATGTGCAAGGAGTTCCCCAATCGAGCACCTGCATGCTGAGACCCGTCTATTACCAGTGAAGGAGCACTGTCAGCTCCAGGCCCAGCGATTCCGCATTAACATTATAAAGCAACCAAATCACCCGTCGTGGAGAGTGCTAAACCCCGTGAGAGAGAGAAGTATAAGGAAACCATTCGCCGATGCTCCAAACAAAGTCAATTTGCAAAGATGGCACGACTCACAGCAAGAACGACTCCGTCTTTTGCGCGAGAAGCACAACAAGTTCGTACGGTGTCATCTTATGAAGGCGGCCATAAAACCTATACTAGGAGATATACTGCCCCCCGTCTGCACCTCAGAGTCTCAACTCAGTAGAAGGGCAAGATGCACGCTCGCATCATAACGCTGTGGTCACTCTACAATGCTAATGTCTTATCTCAGCAAGATTGACAGCAGCAAATCTGATGTGTGCCCTTACTGCGGTACCATCGGCCATGATACCGCAGTTTTATTCAACTGTCCGAAGAGACCTACCACGCTGACCGTAATGGACTTATGGACGAATCCACTTCTGGTCGCATCTGAACGCTTGCCACCCTCCGCGGCTGCAGCTGATTGGTCGGCGGGCATCGGCTGCGTGCGGCGCGCGTCGCGTCTGGCTGGCGCATTGCCAACGCCACAACCGTCCTCGCTTGTCATTCACTGACGACGTTTTCGCCCGAATTCTGACCCTGATTCAATTTCATGAACGGGATCAACTGCAAGCTGTTGTAATTGAAGCAACAGGATGAATACAACAGGGAATATAGGCGAACACACCTAGCTACATAAACTATTTCAGCAGTGAATAGGAATGAAAACGACATAATCCCACAACGTTAATAGAATCTTAATGGTTGAAGAATAAGCAGTGAAGCTTGTATTGTCATTCATCTCAGAACCTGGTACCGGGCGACCCGTCGCTGCTCGTCCGGGTCGCCCGAAATGGTGAATCGGGTCGCGAGAAAATTTGTACATTGTAGATTAGTCGTCCGTAACGTACATTCACACGCAAATTCGCTGCACCGGGAAGGCAATTTTCGTCATCCGGGTGGCTGGTAACAATCGAGGGGTTAGCGGGTCGCCCGGAAAGGTTGGCGGGTCGCCCGAAACGGGATCTGGCCCCGATTTTGAGTGTCCGGGTGGCCCGAAATGCAGTTTTTTGCACCGGGAAGGCCGGAACGAAGTTCTGAGATCCCTTTACAATACCACACGTGCAGATCACATTACTTCATTTCAGTGGCAATTTTTTTTGCCCAGCAGCGATATGTTATGGTTCTTATTTAGATCTCTTTCTGGGAGGGGGTTCCCCGCACATTTTACTGCCGCTGACCTATCACAGCAGCAGCAAATGCTGACGTGATAGGCCAACGGCGATAAAATGGGCTGATAGTCTCCTCCCAGCAAGAGATGTACATCAGTACCGATGTCATTCTATCATCGTCTTCAGGAAAAAGCTCTTCACGCACAGTTTCCTCAGGGGCAGACTAACCCAATGATAGAATTGGAGGTAGGGGGCGAAGGTGCAAAACTCTGTGGACAGAATCCAGCTTAAAGAGGCATGTTCCATTTTGCGGCCATTTCTAAAAGTTGTGCCTAGGGCACCTATAGTTCAGCATTCAGTACCTTTGAAAAGTTTTCTCAATTTCCAACTCCTTAAGATGTGAGTCGTCGCAAAGGGACGTCTTGAGCAAAGCAGCATGTATCTTAGTCTTCCAGTAACCAAAGATGTATGATCTAGTTAGCAAAGATGTGATTCGTGGAAACGATTCGCCAAATGGTTTCACTTCCTTACCCCCTCCCACTTCTGTGTTTGTTATGCATCCTACTCATTGCATAAGTATGCAAATGAGGCTCACCCACATACTATATTTTTCATTTCTTAATAATGTCGTAGAATGCACAGGCGATGGGAGCTTTCAAAACGACGACGTTGGCAATGCGCCAGCGAGACGCGACGCGCGCCAGACGCAGCCGATGCCCGCCGACCAATCAGCTGCAGCCGAGGAGGGTGGCAAGCGTTCAGGGGTGGAATTCACGAAACGCTAGCCACGTTTTAACCATGGCTAGCGTAACCATGGTTAAGCACATTGTGTGCAAATTGATTAGCCTCAGACCCCGGCTAGAACGTGGCTATCGTTTCGTGAATTCCACCCCAGATGTAGTGGTCGCCCAGTCCCTCCGCCTATGACAAAACCCTCTATGTGGCTGCAAAGGAGAAGAAGAAGATGACAGGGAAGAAAACTAAGCTAACATTAATAAATGAGGCGATTCAAAGAATTTTGAACTTTTTAAAAAGTTCACTATAGCCGTAACTTGTAAAACCTTGGCGGCGTTCCCCGCAGTTGCGGACTCGGCGGCCTACCGTAACCGGATAAGGGAACAAATATTCCCAACCACCCTGAACAAAGGTGGCCGAACAAAACTTCACAATCTGTGGATTGAATTTATTTTCCAGAAACAGAATTAACAAAGAAATAGTGCCAAGTTTCATCAGCAAAACACTGATTTAGGGGGAAAAAAGTGGTTTTCAATAAGCGGCCACTTTTTGCTACACATTTTCAATCGCCGAACAGCATTTCGTGCCTTTTCCGTGATTTTTTTTAGAAAAAATGCACAATTTATGTGTTTGGTTTCTCGTTCGTTCCTGCAGTAGAGTTGTTTTCAAAACAGTGTATCTTACTATTAGGCGCCGGTCAGAGTTGGATGAGCCGAAGTATCCAGCCCGGTCGATACACACAGAAAGCATTGGAAATGGGATGCGAAAATCACCCGCTGTATCCCGCCGACACCCCCCCTCCAACTCCCACCCGGTCGATACGTATGATTAAAATGAGGGGGCGATGTCGAGAAAATCACCCGGTGTATCCGACGCGGTCGATATCCATGCAATACGTGGATGACTGGGGATGACAAAAACGACGAGTGGGCGGGCCGATGATAAAACATTGCGTATCACTAGAAAGCTACTGTGCTTCTCTGGGCCGAATTCCGGTCCGCAATTGCGTCTCGACACGCTTTGCGGCCGCACGCGCTCGATTCAGTCGAGTTTCCAGCGCCAAAGCCGACTCGATATGGCTTTCTTATACAGTTTCCTCCAATTTTGTTTACTTTTCAGTTTCTAAAACCCACCTAGAGCTAACAGGTCGGCGGCTGCTGCGCTGGAAACTCTTCCGACTCGAATGCGCGCCGCCGCAAAGCGTGTCGAGACGCAATTGCGGACCGGAATTTGACCCAGATAAGCACAGTATCGACACTGCTACCTCCGCTTCTTCACTATACTCTCCTTCACTATTTCTCTGAACAGGTGCAATCCTGTTGGCCACGTAATCATCGTCATCACTTCCGGTGCTGCCGAGATGTCGTACGTTCGTGCCGTGGCAGAGTGGAGGAAAGAAGACCACCTCCGTGCAAACCAACGTCAACCCCTCCACGAAGAGGGTTTTTGCTATGGGAGAGATGCTAGCTGGCCTCAGCTCTCCTAAGGATTCTCCTACAAAGGGCCGGCGTGGAGAGGAACCCTGGACCCGCTCAGAAGTACCCATGCGCCACGTGCGGCAAGGATGTCACATGGAGTAAAACAAGCGTCCTTCTTCTTCTTCTTCTTCTGCAGCCACAGAGAGGGTCCTGTCATAGATTGAGGAACTGAACCCCAAGCGTCGGATTCTCCCACAGATCCACTGTTGTTAACGATGTCGGTCTCATCGGGCAGTTGAAAAGGTGTGCAGTAGTATGCCCTTTATTACCACAATCCGGGTACTTGTCAGGTCTGCTGCTATCGACCTTATGTAAATAAGACATAAGCATGGGGGAGTGCCCGCAGCGCAACGAGGCAAGGGTGCACCTGGCACGCCTACCGAGTTCCATCTCGGTTTCGCTGACCTCAGGCGGCACGACTCCGAGAGTGGAGTTCACGGCGGCCTTGCATAAGTGATCCTTGACGAATTGGGTATGCTGAGAACGTAAGAGACGGAGGCGTTCTTGTTGTGCGTTGGTCCATCTCTGTATATTGATTTTCGTGGGAGCATCAGCAAACGGCTTTCTTATACTTCTCTCTCTGACGGGGTCAAATACTCTTCGCGACGGATGATTTGGCTGCTTCAGGATGTTTATGTACAGCTGTTGTGCGTGGAGTTGGCAATGGTCCTTAACTGGCAGGATGCGAGCTTCGGCGTGTAGGTGCTCTACTGGAGAGCTCTTAGAACAGCCTGTTGCGATTCGCAATGCTCCATTTTGAATGCGCTGCAGTTTGAACTAGGATGTGTCCGACACGATATGCTGCCAGTCTGGTGCGGCATACTCCAGGGCGGGCTTTACGATGGCCTTGTACGTGGTCAGGATCGTTTCTTTACTGCATCCCCAGGACGTTCCGCCGAAAGCACGTAGGACGTTAAGTCTTGTTTTCACTGCAGCTTGCTTCTGCTCAGTGTTCTTATGAAACCTCAGCGAAGGGTCCAACACGAGTCCGAGCAGCTTAGGGAATCGGGCGGCCGGCATGCGAGTTTCGTCCCATTTCACCATGGGATGAGCTCTGTGCTCCGCAGGGTCAGTGGAAACGACGGTGACGGATGATTTAGCGGCAGAGACCGTGAGCATCTTGCTATCGAGAAAGCATTTCAACTCGGTCAAGTAGTCATTGATCTTACTGGCAGTTACATTTATGTCGCGATCCCGGCATAGTATAGTAATATCATCCGCATATGCTACGACCCTGATGTCTTGGGATGGAACGGGTAGATCTTCAATATACAGACTGAAAAAAGCAGGCGATAGAACACCTCCATGAGGTACGCCGGCGGCAATTGGGATGCTATTGGAGACGTGCCCTTGAAATAGCACATTTGCCCGACGTCCTTTGGTGAATGCGGTTATCCACCGCTTCTGCCAGGGCGGAATGGTAGACCTTAACAGGCTCTCCGACAAAATGCCCAAGTTTACAGTGTCAAAAGCCTTCGCTAGGTCGAGGGCTACACCTACGGTTCGCTGAGGTTTTTAGGTATTGAAGCCGTCCAAAACATAGCTCACAATTTCCAGCAGGGCCGTAGTGGTGGAATGTAGCTTACGGAAACCATGTTGATGCTGTTGTTTGCTATTATGTTCGGCAAGCTCCTCCACAGCCAATTTTTCCGCAACTTTGGCAATAGGTGAGAGAAGACTGATTGGCCTGTAACCTTTTGCCGTGGATGGTGATTTACCCGGCTTCGGCAATGGGATGACGCGTGCTACTTTCCAATCTTGAGGTAATGTACAGGTGCGAAACGATGTATTAATGACGTCAGCGAGCAGGGGTAGTAGTTCACTTGGCAGTCTCTTTAGAACCGCTGGGCTCAAACCATCTGGCCCTACTGCTTTCGAGTTACTCATTTCCTTGATTACCTTCTCGACCTATGCGGGCGTGACTGCATCATCTTCAGCCATGAGTGGTAATTTACAGAGTTCCCGAACAGTTATTCTATTCTGCTTCTCTCTTTTTGATTTAGTTATGAAAATATGCTTCCCAAGAGCATTTGCGGCCTCTTTCCCTGACTTAAAGACTCCGCCGTCGAATTCAATCGTGGAATCATTGGCGGAGGTGAACTTTCCGGAGATCCTTTTCAAAGCCTTCCACGTTGCTGCAGCATCACTTCTGAAGTTCATCTTCTCAGTGAACTTTTCCCAAGATTCTTTTTTGTGCCTATCAAGGTCCATCCTTATCTCATTATCCAGCTCGGCAACGTTTGGGTCAATATGATTAGCAGCTCTCTTTGTGTCCTTTGTCCTTATCTTCTGCAGTGTCTCCCTGGTGACATTGGGAAAAAGGTCTTGACACGACCTTCAGGGATCGCAGCTTTCATCGCCTTCCTGATGGCATTAGAGAGGTGGCGCTCCTTCTGGTGTACATTGCCATTCCACGGATATTCGGCCGCTTGGCGGAGTGCAACCTCCCTGAACAGGCTCCAGTCTGCAAGGCCTAAATTGAGATAAGAACCATGACGAACACCTGTATAGGGAGCAAGAGAGTTAGAGAGATCGATATTGACAAAGACCGGAATGTGATCACTGGAAAGAGTTGTAGATGTAGACCAAGAGCAGGCATTAGAGAGATTAGAAGAGACAAGGGAGATGTCTGGGCTGGAGGATCGACCGTAGGCAGGGAGACGAGTGGGCTGGCCATCGTTAAGGATAACCAGATCGCACTCCTCCGCCCATTCTTCGACGTCATTTCCTCTAGCATCAGAGTCAAGCGACGAGCAGAACGTGTGAGCATTGAAGTCACCCGCAAAGACAATTGAGGGAGATAGAGAGCAGTCATACAGCTGCTTGAGTAGAGGGATAGGGTTGTAGGTTGGTGGACAGGATGTAGGAGGAGGGATATATATATTAAAAAGAGAAAGTGGTGTTTTAAGAGGTAGATGGATGGGGATGTACTCGAGAGTGCCATCCACTGGAGTGTTTGGAATGATGTGAGAGAGAAGAGAGGACAGAACAAAAGTAGAGACTCCGCCTCCCTGAGATGACCTAGGATTATGATATGCAGTATAGCCCGGGATGTTTGGATGTCGAGAGGTAGCAGAAGGAGAGAGCGTCGAGAGGTAGCAGAAGGAGAGAGCTTGGTTTCCTGAACCATGATAACATCCGTGTGATGAGTACGGGCGAAGAGAGATAATTCAGAAAGCTTGGCGCAAAGGCCGTTGAGATTGATATGTACAATAAAGAGGGGGCGGTTGGTAGATGAGGAATTGGAGTTACTGGAGGAGGAGCACACAATACAACGAAAGGAAGAATCGTGGTGCCTCACAGAACTGAGACCCGAACAAGAGAAGTGCACCCACCTTTGGCATCCAAAACATTGGACGCTGGTTCCATACCAATTGACATCTCTGTCGCATGTGGCACATGGGTACTTCTTCTTCTTCGCGGGTCCTGGGTTCCTCTCGACGCCGGCTCTTTGCAGTAAGATCTTCAGGAGAGCTGCGGCCAGCCAGCACCTCTCCCATGACAAAAACCCTCTCCGCGGAGGGATTGACGTCGGTTTGCACGGAGGTGATCTTCTTTCCTCCACACTGCCACGGCACGAACGTACGGCATCTCGGCATTCCAAAGCCATTGGACCTGACGGAATCTGTCCAGCAGTCCTAAAAAAGCTCCCCAGTGAATTTCTCTCGCTGCTCACCGATTTAATGAACACATCATTCCGAACCTACACACTGCCACAAGACTGGAAAACAGCAAATGTCATTCCTCTGCCTAAGCCCGGTAAATCGCTGTCATCAGCGAAAGGATACAGGCCAATAAGCCTTTTGTAACCTCTAGCCAAGGTTGTTGGAAAACTTATCGTCAATTATTCGGCTCAGCATAATGAGAAACAACATCACCAGCACGGCTTCAGGAAGCTACATTCCACCACGACGGCGCTTTTGGAAATCGTTGGCTATGCCATCGACGGCTTCAACAAGAGTAAGCCCCTCAAGACCGTTGCTGTAGCCCTGGACTTGACAAAAGCATTCGACAGTGTTAACCTGGGTATTCTATCGGATAACATACTAAAGTCCTCTATTCCACCGTGGCAGAAGCGTTGGATAACAGCATTCGTCAAGGGCCGTCGAGCAAAAGTTATGTTTCAAAATCATGTCTCTAAAAGTATCCCCATAGCTGCCGGTGTTCCGCAAGGCGGAGTCTTATCGCCCGCTCTGTTCAATCTGTACTTAGAGGACATTCCGGCACCTCCCCAGGACATTAAAGTTGTCGCCTACGCTGATGAAATGACTATCATGTGCCGAAACCGCGACATACAAGTGGCCGCGAGCAAGATCAACGAGTACCTGATTGATTTGAAAAGCTATTTTGATAACAAGATGCTCAGGGTCTCAGCTGCCAAGTCTATACAGTCATGCAGCGCCGCAAGGACCGCTTGTTGAGCCACCACTAGTTGAAGCGGCCGGAGATGCAGTTCTCGACTCAGAACCCACTGTAGATGAACTAACGGCAGCGATAAAGTCACTGAAAAACGGCAGAGCGTCAGGAGTGGACAAAATCACTGCGGAAGCCATCAAGGCTGGAGGAGACGTCTTGCTGCGCCAACTTCATCGGCTGATTACTCTTATCTGGCAGTCTGAGAAAATACCAGCTACAGGCCATAAAACGGCCAATGTCTCACCGTCGACTGCGTACCACGTGCTGCGCGACCGCACGTGCGTCGGAAGCAGACGAGTTTTGGCCGCCGCGCGACGAGTTTCGGACGCCGCGCGGGGGCCGAAACTTCGCGCGGCGGCCAAAACCCGTCTGCTTCCGACGCGCGTGCGGTCGCGCAGCGCGTGGTACGCAGTGGAGGGTGAGACATTGGGCGTTTTATGACCTGTACCTGGAAACGTGCCACCATCGTGCCCATACACAAGAAGGAGTCACAGAGTCAGGACTGCTAGGGACTGCAAAACTTACCGAGGGATCAGTCTGTTGTCTATCGTTGGCAAAGTCTTCATGAGGGTTATTCAGAACAGACTTCAGCGTCATGGTGAGCAAACCAGTCGTGAAGAACAGGCGGGGTTCCGGCCAGGAAGAAGCTGCAGTGATCAGATCTTCGCACTTCGACAGCTAAAGGAAGAGAGAATACGCTCTGGGAAGCGTGTCGTTATCACATTTATAGACTTCAAATCTTCGTTCGATTGTATTCATTGGCCGGCGCTGTGGAGAGCACTTGAAAGCGAGCACATACCGAGGAAGATAGTCAAGCTCCTCCAGGAAACGTTCGAAGGGTCTACCCGTTCCGTACGCGTTGGGTATCAGTTGTCCGAGGAGTTTGCCGTTACCGCTGGAGTTTGCCAAGGCGATGTGGTCTCGCCTCTGCTCTTTAAAGGCACAGGACACCCAAAAAAATATTTTTCAGCTTTCATGCTGATCTTGGAGAGGGTGACACGCTGATCACAGTGGTATCTCTGAATTCGCACAAGACCCCCTATCAACAGAGTTACGGCTCCTAAAAGATGCCTATATTTTGAGGGTAAAAATTCGATGGACGAGTTGTCTCGGGCCTGTATTTCTCTTCATTCGCAATCTATGCGCGAGAGCGAGCCAGGATAAGGAGACAGTCCGGAAGTGGATGGAAGAACGCTACACGGTCGAAATTCATCCATCCATCCGGCTGATATCGAGGTCAAAAACCAGGAAGGGGGTCGGGCCTGTGGTGGTGAATGAAGGGGGTCGGGCCTGTGGTGGTAGCTTATATCTCGCTTATTTGGAGGAATTGAGATCCCGCACTTGGCACGTGTTATGCAGAAGGGGTCTACTACACAAATAAATGAAAATCACAAAATTCATTTCTGAGGGTGTACTGTGCCTTGAATACTGTTGTGGACGCTAATATGAGGAAGGTCTTCGAGAACAGAAGAGGCGTTCAATACGGAAGTAATGAGTACGTCACAGATTTGATGTTCGCGGATGACAGCGCAGTGTTCACGGATACTGATGCCGAGGCAACGTCCCTGATAAGCGTTATGGCACTGATTGCAAGCTCCTACGGCTTAAGAATCAACCAGGAGAAGACCAAGGTCATGACATCCGATGGGTCGCCTGCATCTGTTCAGTTTGAAGGAGTTGAGCTTCAGCAGGTCAAGGAATTCAAATACCTTGGGTCGATAGTGCAGGAGCGAAAAGTTGCGGCTACGGCAGAGGTGTGCAGCAGAATCGGGCAGGCGTCTAGTGTGCTTGCGTCGCTTGGCTGGTGTTTGTGGTAGAAAAGCAACATTTCGCTGAAGACTAAAGTGCGAATGTTCCGAGCGCTGATAATACCCGTAGGCCCCGGTCATAGTTGGTGCTATTTGCATCTGCATCCCCCCCGCACCCCCCAACACCCCCGCACCCCCAACACTAACACCACCCCGGTCGATACGTATGTTTAAAATGATGGAGTGAGGTTGAGAAAATCACTCGATGCATCCAACTAGATATGACGATGATTACGTGGCCAACAGGATTGCACCTGTTCAGAGAAATAGTGAAGGAGAGTATGGTGAAGTAACGGAGGTAGCAGTAAGGTTAGCTTTCTAGTGATACGCAATGTTTATCATCGACCCGCCCACCCGGTGATTTTCTCATCCGCCGTCATCCACGTATTGCATGGATATCGACCGCGTCGGATACACCGAGTGATTTTCTCAACTTCACTCAATCATTTTAAACATACGTATCGACCGGGGGGTGCGGGGGTGTTGGGGGTGCGAAGTGGGGGGAGCGGGGTGCGGGGGGAGAGGGGGGATACACCGAGTGATTTTCTCAGCTTCACCTCACCATGTTGTTCATACGTATCGACCGGGTGGGTGTTGGGGGTGTTGGGGGTGCGGGGGATACACCGAGTGATTTTTGCATCCCATTTCCAATGCATTCTGTGTGTATCGACCGGGCTGGAGGCGTCGGCTCATCCAACTATGACCGGGGCCGTACTACTACTATACGGCTCGGAAACTTGGACTCTGCTAAAGTCAGACCTCGTCAAGCTAGAAGTCTTCCAGATGCGATGTTTGCGCTAGATTCTTGGAATTACGATTCGTGATCATGTTTGCAACGACGATATACGGAAGAGCTGCATGAATCAACCGACGGTCGGAGAACAGCTGCAGACAAGAAGACTGCGATGGTTCGGACATGTATGTAGGATGGACCCGTCCCGTCTCCCGTACAGTATGCTGTGGCGTAGCGCCCACCATCGCGGGAATTCAACGAACGGCCCCGAAGAAGACATGGCTCAAACATATAGAGGAGGATCTGAAGACTCAACGGTGCAGTGTCCTTAACGCTAAACTTGTTGCTGCAAACCGTTTTGATTGGAAGCGTGTCGTTCAGGCCGCACGAGCTCCTATGGCACCTACAGCAGTGTATTGGTTGAGAGGGCATCCCGCTCCAACAGACGCCAGCTAACGGGATGAGAGAGAGAGAGAGAGCTGCCAAGTCTTCAGTATCAGTTTTCACAACGGACCCCAAAGAGCACAGCGCCCATCCCGATGTCAGCTGGGGTGGAGATCGCCTGTCTGCTGCTCGCTTCGTCAAACTATTTGGCCTTATACTCGATCCGTCGCTGAAGTTTCACAAGAACACCGAGCAAAAGCAAGCAGTTGTAAAAGCTAAACTCAATGTGCTAAGGGCGCTGGGAGGTACATCATGGGGCAGCAGTAAGGAAACTATTCTGACCACGTATAAGGCTATACTGCAGCCCGCCCTGGAGTATGCGGCACCGGTTTGGCAGCACTTAGTGTCGGACTCATCCTGGACTAAGGTGCAGCGTGTACAAAACGCTGCTCTTCGGATCGCCACCGGATGTGCTAGGAGTTCGCCAATCGAGCATTTACACGCCGAGACACGGGTGCTACCAGTAAAGGAGCACTGTCAGCTCCAGGCCCAGCAACTGTGTATCAACATTGTAAAGCAGCCCAACCCCCCATCTTGGAGAGTACTTGAACCTGTAAGAGAGAGAGAGAGGCATCAGAAAACCTTTTGCCGATGCTCCAGATGAAGTCGATCTGCAAAGATGGCACGATTCATATCAAGAACGCCTCCGTCTGTTGCGCGAGGAGCACATTCATTTCGTCAGAGGGTATCTGGAAAGAGCGGCTGTTAATCCTATTCTGGGTACTGTGCCGCCTCGAGTTTCTGAGTCTGAGTCTCAGCTTAGTAGGCGTGCCAGATGCACTCTAGCCTCGTTGCGCTGTGGGCACTCAACGTTCCTGAAGTCCTACGCAAACAGCATCGACAGTAGCACTCCCGACGTTTGCCCGGACTGTGGTGGTCCTGGCCACAATACCCTACACTTATTCAACTGTCCAAAGAACCCTACAACATTGACTACAATAGACCTTTGGACGAATCCGACGCTGGTAGCCCAGTTTCTGAACCTATAGCAATTACCCTCTTCGCGGCTGCAAAGAAGAAGAAGATCACTTCCGGTGGGCTCTAGTCGGATAAACCGGGTGATTTTCTAAACCTCACTCCATCATTTTAATCATACGTATTGACCGGGTGGGTGTTGGGGGTGTCGGTGGGTTACAGATGCGAATAGCGCCAACTCTGACCGGGCCTTAGCTGTGCTGCTCAGTTTCTTATGAGTCAGCTGGTCTACAGGCGACGACCTCCCAATTAGTGTCACATTGCCGGAAAACGCGCTTTAATCATGAGACGCGACGCAGCCGCGCGCCTGCTGCGCAAGAATTGAACCTGTCGATTGTGCATAATTATTTGCAAAACAGCACCCTTCTTCTTTATTTTATTATAACTTCGTGTTCCCCATCATTATACTCTAACGCTAACGTCGGACAGGGACGAGATTCTCACCGTATAAAATAACTTGTTTGGGCATGTAAATGACATGTAAGCATGAAAGCTATCGATCATTCTGAAGGAGTACAAAGTTCTGTCCCGTACTTTGTCTGAAACTTCATATTCCTTTTGATCCATTGCCCAGTGGACCTCCCCTTCATGAACTCAGTATCTCAAAGATGCAATTTCCGACAATATGTCACTAATCGTTCTTTGTCGAGTATTCGTTGGTGCTGAACACGAGACTGTTTCGTGTTCAGCACCTCAACTAACCCACCTATACGATGTTTGGGCGGTAATTTTGCTCGACCACTGGAAAAAAGGGAAATACAGAATCATTTCCTTTGAGATTCGTTGAGAGGCAACGCATTTATATCCTATCGGCGGCTGTCATTTGAATTCCCGCGCCCGCCGCGCGGGGTCAATTTTTTTAAATTCAATTCAATAGCTTTATCTGGCGACAAAGTAACATACAAAATGTATGTGGGATAGGTTTAAACAAGACAGCTTGGACATGCAGGCAAACAAAATTGTAGGCAAAGAGAACACTCGTACGAATAAGAGCACCCTGAATTTAAAGCTTTAGCAGAAAGCACGGCCATCGACCCCATGCAATGACCTGAGGTTGAAATGGGACAGCCTGCTTTTGAAAATCGGAAAATGCGCGGCCTCAACGATCTCTGGAGGTAATTTGTTCTAAACTGGGATGACTCTAAATGCAAAGGAATGCAGCACGTTGGACTTCGACGTAAATCTACGTGCGAGCTGGAAAGCGTGCTGGCGGGAGCGAGTAAAACACGAAAACACTCTCAGATGGGATGTCGCAAAGACCGTTAACGATTTTATAACCTAAGTGTAAATCGAACTCGGTTCGCCGATATCGTAGGGTTTCGATCCCCAACATTTCAAGCCTTGTCGTATAGTCGGGTCGCCGCACCGCCGTCGCGATGCGGCGGCTGCCGGCCTGGCGCGATGCCAAAGAGGTGGATGAACGAAGAAAAACGCAATCTAGATGGTCTTGACGACTAAACGAGACAATCCGGATGTTTCCTCCCTGGATAATGCTATCAAAGGGTCTCCCTATTATTCGACCTAATTAGGGTTTTGATCATCGACTGGGTCGGCAGTATTAGGTCTGTTAAGTTTTCTGAGTGCACAAGGTCCACTCATCGAAACTGTAACTCGTTGTTATGAGCTATTTTGAACCTGAATCACAGCTGTAGAAGTAATTTGAAGCATTTAATTGCTGTAAACCTCAAGAGCACTAAATGCCTTCTTAGCATTGTTTCTAGCGAACTACGTACCGTTGTAGCGGGCAAACTTCAGTATTCCGTTGTATATGTTTGCAGGAATACGATGTGCATGGTGAAGAAATGCGTCTAGTTCTTATCAAAGGATTCGGCACACTCATATCGCACTGCGGAAAATCTCCAAGGAACCAAAAATCGCCTCTAAGTTCGAATACTTTTATCGACAACACTTTTTTAATGCTACCTGACATAAACATCCTGTTGCAGATACAGCTGCATGGCTGATTAGAGTAAGGGTAGGGGCTTGTGTCTCCCATCAGGGCTGGGATTCATGAACGCTAAACCGGGGGTCCCAGCAGGGTTTGGTTGGAAACGTTCCCAAACCAGCGATTCATCATCGCTAGGTTTGGCCAGGTCTCGGCTGCGCCTGGGTCCCTTGTAACCGCACCTCCGATCTGGTGGTTTGGTTCGGTTTGGTTTCAGCTGGGGCAGCTAACCAAACCAAACCCTGCCGGGACCCAATGCGTTCATGAATCCTAGCCCAGCCAATCAGCAATGTCTCAGGGGTGTAAAGATCTCTGTCGATTGGTCGACGGAAGGATTGACCCCGACCGTACTCCTGTCTACCCCTATATAGGAATATGAATAAGTATGAGCACGACAGTGCTTCTTCATCCAGTTTGTTACTCAGCTTATCAGAGGAGATCAAGCATGCCTCCTTCTACCCAAGAAGTGAAGCCAAACCTTTCTAACAGCTTAACCTTCAAGGTATGGCTTGATACTCGTTCTCATTCCTCACGCAAGTTCAGTGGCGTGCTGCAGGCAACGTCCGCATTGCTGCGGAAAAGTCACTTTGCTCCATTGCGTCCGTGCCGCGCGAACGCTGTTCTTCCCTTGATCGTTGTCCTTCTCTTACTCCGCACACGCACGCGAGACAGGGAAATTTTCTTGAAAAAAAAAATCGGGGAGAACAGCCTTACCAGCACACTCTTCCTCACTATATCATCCTTGCGTTGGCTAAGATTTGTAAGGAAGTGCCTTTGGAAGCACTGTATTCCAGCGTAACAAGATTTTGAGGAAAGGCCCTGAAGGTAATTTCGCAGTTCTCAATCATCGGTGAGGTTGTGTGACGAACAGAGCAGTCGATGGTAGTGGTTGACATCTCGGGGTGTTAATTTCGTGCCAAAACTTGGCGGTCGTCTCGCTCTGAAAACCAATTTTATACCACCCCATTTAGCTGTATACAGCGAAAGAAGTTCGTATGGGAATCGAAGCGATAATTTACTCCAAAATAACGCTCACAAGTGTCGTTGAGGTCCGCCAACGGGGTAAAAATTATGGAGTGTAGACGTTGTGCACTCAAAAAATATATTAGACCTAATATTAGCGACCAACCAGTTCTTTGGCATCGCGCCAGGCCGGCAGCCGCCGCGTCGCGACGACAGTGCGACAATTGCGCGCGGCGGGCGCGGTAATTCAAATGACAGCCGCCGATAGGATATAAATCTTTACCTTGCCTTGATCGGTTGGCTTTCGCCTGACGCGGTCATTCCGCATCTTCACCGAGGTGTGCCGTCCTAGTAGTCAGCCGTGTCCATTTTTCACGATCTTCAGCCACAATTTGAACACATTCCATCCAGCTGTCACTATTCCATTTCCTGCGAAACGAAACATCGCGCCTGAACTGTCTTTCGATGCCGAGTGACTTTAAATCCTCTTTAACCACATCCGTCCAGAACTTTCGCCTACGCCCAGGTGGCCGTTTCCAGACAGGATTTGGAAGCATTTTTAAAGCGTGTTGTACGAGACGATCCGGCGTTCTTCTTAGTATATGCCCGAGCACTCGAAGTCGACTTTCCATTGCTGCTTGAGATGGCGTTAGGAGATGCTGGCACCTCCCTCGTGTCAAGCGTTGATGTACTGCGTCGATTTCCTTGTAAAGGTCTTCGTTATGGCATACACGCGGCCAGAAATATCCAAGCAAACGCCTAAAAAGCTTCCTCTCCGTGCAATCCAACCTTTCCATCTGCGTTTTCGGTGCTGCCCACGTCTCCGATCCGTACGTCATGATAGGGCGAATAGCGGATAGGTAGACGCGCAACTTGACTTCCTTCGCGATGGTGGTAGACCACAAACACTTGGTTAGAGAATTGAATGCAGACGTAGCTTTCGCACATCGTTGTCGAATATCCGCTGCATAACTACCATCGTTCTTCAGCAAACAGCCCAAATAACAGAAATCGTCCACCAGTTCGATACGTTGTCCGTCCACACAAACTCCAGTTGAAGGCCTCTGAGAGACCCACATCTGCTTGCATTTGTCGGGACGAAGACGAAGTCCATAGGCTGCGGCATACTTCGAAACGAGGTCCACAATCCTTTGCAGTTTTGCGTTGTTTTCAGCGAATAACACAATGTCGTCGGCGTACTCCAGGTCGACAAGGGAGCGTCCTGATGGTGTTAGGATCACATCCGCAGGAAACTGTTCTGCAACTCTACGCATGATGTCATCAACGGCGAAGTTGAAAAAAAGGTCCTGCAACGGCTCCTTGCCTTACTCCTGTTTTCACCTCGAAAGCTGACGTAAATCCGACAGTTGTACGAGCTGCTGCTGTTGTTCCTTTGTTCATGTCCTCGATTAACCGAACATACTTTTCCGGGACCCCATTGGCTCGCAGAGCATTGAGCAATCGATCACGATGAGGAGAGTCGAACGCGGCTTCAAAGTTCAAAAAAGCAAGCTGTAATGGCTTCGAAACCCGCTGCCACCACTCAATTACTCTTCTCACGACGAACACTTGGTCGATGGTCGATCTTCCAGGTCGAAAACCGGCTTGCTCATCTCTGATCATTCCTTCACGATGTTTGATAAGTCGCTCGAGAATGATACGTTCTAAAACCTTGTACATGACACGAAGTAGAGAGATTCCTCTGTAGTTCTTAGGATCCGTGACGGATAGCTTCTTGTAAAGAGGTACGATGATCGCATGTCTCCACGAATCGGGTATCCTTTTCTCTCATCCATATGGCACGGATGGTGTTGGTCATTTCACGAATCGCAGACGGAGGAAGAGCTTTCAGCGTTTCAGCAGTGATGTTGTCATCTCCACCTGCCTTTCCATTCTTCATTTTCCGGACACAATCCAAAACTTCAGACTCAGTCGGCGGTTCCTCACTGACATCGTAATGTGCTCTCTGAACATGCGGGAGCTCAGGTACTGATGGCGCTGGACGATTCAGTAGTGAACTGAAGTAATCCTTCCATATTGGCAGCGTCGCATCACCAACTGCAACTCCATTGGTAGTGTTCAAGACAGGAGAACATCTCTTCATCTTCCCGCTATACTGTCGCAGCAACGTGTAGGCTTTCCTCGGATTCTTCTCCTCCCAAGCCTTCTCGAACTCCTTAGCTCTACACGTCCACTCTCGTTCGCGGTCACTTTGAAGCTGCCGACGCAACTTCCTCCTCAGACGCTTCTCCTCCACGAAGTTTCCTGCAGTTCGAGAGCACATACTCTGTTGTAGGTAGATGTTGTTTCTTCTGAGACGTAGGCGAACTTCTTCTTAGGCTGTACAACCGGGAGTGCCTCTTTCGAAGCGTCCTGGATGCATTTGACAAAAGAATCCGCGTCGCAAAGTTTCTTCTTAGTCCGTACTCCGATGTGAATAGAAACGCGTTGTCGGAAATTCCTTCTGCACTCTTCATCTCTGAGACTTGTCATGTCAATCCTCTGGAGAGGCTGAGCCCTCGCTTCCTCTTATGAATCCTCGCAGTGAAGTTCAACAGAACAGGACGGTGATCCGAATCGAATGCGACATCCCACACAGCTCTAGATCTTCGAATGTCCGATACTGGAATATTCCTCGTCAGGACATAGTCAAGCTGTAGTTTCAAAGTTGTCATCTTCCGCTTCCGCTGCTCTTCTGGAGATAGCCGGGTTGGTCCCTGCCACGTAAGCTGATGGCGGCGATGATTCCTCTTGAATGTCGATGCAATAATCAGACCACTGCGTTCACAAAAGTCGACAAGGCGGTAGCCATTGTCCGATGTTTGCTCCACTGGGTAGAACCATTTACCGAGTACTTCGGATTCCTGATCAAGTCCCATCTTCGCATTTGCGTCAATCCCCACGACAACAGCATGTTGACAAGGTATCCTGGCCAGCAACGTATTGAGTTCCTCATAAAACGCATCCTTCGAATTGTCTTCGGCGGTTTCAGTGGGCGCATGAGCACTCACTATCCACAGATTGAATCCTCTGTGATCCCGCAGTCGTACGAATGCATTCCGACACGACGTTGAGCCGAACTCCTTGACCATACCATTGAAATCCTTCCTTACAGCTATTGCACAGCCTCCCACTCTCCTATCGTCAGCGTTACCGCAGTAGATGGTGTATTCTCCGACGCTGATGACGGGTCTATCCTTGAGGCGGGTTTCCTGCAAAGCAGCAAACGGTGCATGGAAATAGCTCAGAAGTCTGGATAGCGCAGTTTTTGGATATCACTCGACAGCGATCGACAGTTCAGGGTGGCGAAATTGTGGCTTGTGGCCAAAGACTCCATGACTCCCTAGGTACGGATCCTAAGGTGTTATGGACCAGAGGCCTTAGTGTGCCGGACGGCGACACCTTTATGCAATGTGCGGGATACTTTCGCGATATAGTTGTGCACGCTATATCGCTCGAACGTTCCCTGTGTACACTCAAACGTCTGCTGGGTTCAGTAGAAGCAGGGGCACCAACGAGCAGGTACCAACAGACTTGTATACACACCCCCATAGGATATAAATGCGTTGATAAAAAGGGCCTTTATCGTCTGTAGAGAATATCAGCCATATGTCGCTTCAAACACGTACAGGTTCCATCACTTGGATAACTCTTGGACACTTGGATTATTCCATGGATAATTTATCTCACGTCGTCAATTGGATTATAAAAAAGTTTGCATTCTGCAGGCTTGAACGTGTTATTTAACGCAGTGAGAATCTCGTTCCCTGTTCGACGTTAGCGTTCGAGTCATCGTCGTTGTCTTCAAAGTCGAGTACACTCTTAAAAATCACTTTTTTGTTGCTCAACGGAATGGAATCGTTCAAGCTTCACAAGTAGAACTGCACGCAAATACATAGAATCACATTCTTTCGCCTTTAAAAAGTGGCAAAAGCATTTACTAACCACGCAACAACTGCGTGAGAACTGCGTTTTTCCAGGCACTTACTGGTGAGAAAACGCTCAAGATGCAAAGGATAGCTTTGTGCAAATGATTTACTTCTCAGGCCTCCTAACTCTCCTAATTCGTAAAGGGGAGGAACCATGCTAGGTGCGAAGGTTTTGATTGGTTAAAAATTGGGCGCGAACCACTTCTCCAGTAATGTTCCAAGGTGCTATCGCTGCGGTGGGGGGGGCACTGTGGTAGTGTACTTGACCACGCCCATTTTTCCGTGCCGCAACGACTCTCCTGGTTCTTTCAGGGAGGAAAACCCCGGGTGGTGCTCAAATTCAGTGCGGCCCGGTAAAATGGGCGTTACCAAGTGCATCGCGCCATAGAACCCCCCCCCCCTCCCCGCTTAGAGAGCACTTGTCCCAAAACATACTTTTCTCCTCCGATAAACTACGGCGAAACCTTCGCTTTGAATTTCGACTCTCGAATGGGGGGGGGGAGAAGGCTTTATTCTCGTCCAATATTTACATCTTCTGTTATAACGTTTGCATAATATTGCATATGTACATCAATGGCATCTGTAACTCGTGAACAAATGTATGAGTGTTAGAATAACCGAATGCTCTAATCTGAATTCTATCTTATACGACAATGTGGCTAGCGATTTGAATAGATGAATTATGTGATCTAGAACAAATTATTTGCATGATATTACAATGAGCCACCTGAGTTGTCATGAAGTATACAATTTCATTTAGGAAACATCTGTACAGTGGATTAGTTACTAGGTAAACTTGGCGGACTGCCGCCCTGGAGGTTAGCAGTGAGAATCATAATAGGTAAATTACGTGCAACGTAGTCAATCACCAACAACAGTACGAGTGGATAAGTGAGTGTCGATTAGTCTCTAAGTTTAGAGGAGTGAGAACATGACTGAGCCGCAGAAGGTGAGTAAGATCAGTTGAGCCAATTGTTCGAAGCATGACGATGAGGCTTGGAGCGTTCGCGGGTTGACCCTCTGACCCAAAAATGAAGGGGCGAAAAGACCTGAAATCTAGATGACCTCAATAATTGCCGTATGCCAAATATGAGAAAACCCTACTAAATGCTAGTGCCGTTAAATAGCCCCGCTAGCGCATGCGACGCGCAGTATTTCACAGAGGCGATGGGTCGATATAGCAGCTAAATGCCTGAAAGGAACGCCAGCGACCCGACAACATGACTTTCCCAGCATCTACACCCTCCCTAATGGCGTGCGTAGCTGCGCCCCCTCTAAATGGGTGGGATGTGAGATGCCTGTGCCCCAACCCGGCCTGTTGTAACCTATTTTTGTATGCAGCGGACCAGAAAATCCCTGGAAGGGGGGCCTCCCTTTTTAGAGCTGAAAAGATACGCGGTGGGTGAAAGTGGTTTTTTAGGACGCAAAAAGCTTGCCATAGGTTGGTTTCTCGAAGACCCCACTTGAGAAATCGATTACTCGGTACTCTGTGGCTGATCGTGGAGGGTGACCCCGAACCGCTCAATGGAATACCGTGCCATCGATACGTTTGACCGCGGGGACGCTGCAGGCCGTGGGAAGAAACGGCAGTGCGGTCGATCGCAGCGGAGATCGCCCTATAGTACTGATCAGGACAGGGTGGATCGATCAAGGCGAAAATCTTCCACCCTTCTTCCCGCATTCTCGGCAAGAGTTTCGGTATTCTTTAAGGTAACGTAGCTAAAATTCCACCTACTGGGGCTAATATGTCCGTAGTTTACGTAAATTCTCGCGATAAAATTAGACTAGATACCTCCAAAACCCTGGGAATCTCATGTACTCGTGTGAGGCATTTCGCGACCCGTCGGCAGAGAGCAGATTCACCCAGGAAGAATTTCTAGCAATTTTTTCGAAACTTCTATGTTTTTACGTTGTTCCCAAACTGTAGAGGCACATGTCTTCACGGTAGTAGAACTCTGAACATATGACACTTCACAGCAAATCAAAATGTACTAGGCTCTCTACCGCAATAATGAACTTCAAAAACAAGGTTGCATATAGAATCAACCTAATTTCTTTGCAAGAAAATCGGACAGCTCTGACTGATCGGCGAACGTATTCATTGCGAACTGCCTTTTTCACATCTAAAGTGAAGAATATATCACGCTAGCAGTATATTGCTACGGAAACTCCGCCAGATATAAGCTCTTACCACGAAACCTGCAGCAAATACTATAAGGCACGCCTAAACATCCGCCAAGCAGCCATATCGTTCTGATTTTGTTCTGAAAAGGATGCTTCAATCTGTCAGAACGCCCGCGAGAGGATGAGTGAGAAATCGATGTTTTCCTGTAAAAAAACAGTTACTTGCACTTGAATTTTTTTCATAGTCGGATAAAAAAGTCGACTTTTTATTCGAAAAGTCGAATATTCGAAAAAGTGCGATATCCGACTATAGTCGAAAAGTCGATTATTCGGAAAAGTGCGATATCCGACTATAGTCGGAAAGTCGGGTATTCGAGATGAATTTCTTATGGAACAAGTGTAGTCACCATCGCATTTGACATCTGGATGGGCACTGTGTTCCTTGGTGTTTATTGTGAACACTGAAACAGAGGATTCTGCTGCAGAGACTGTGAGCATCATTTTATCGAGGAAGAGCTTCAACTCTACGAGATAGGCGCTGATCTTGTTAGCGGCTATCTGCAGGTCACGATCCTGGCATATGATGGTGATCTCGTCGGCGTACATAACAATCTTTACATCATTGGGAGGCTCGGGAATGTCCTCAAGATACAGGCTAAATAGGGCAGGGGACAACACTCCGCCTTGCGGAACACCGGCTGCTATTGGAATGCTATCGGATACGTGATTCTGGAACAGAACCTTAGCCCGGCGGCCTTTCGTGAACGCTGCAATCCATCGCTTCTGCCATGATGGTAGCGATGACTTGAGCAGTTTCTCAGACATCAGTCCCAAGTTAACAGAGTCAAACGCTTTGCTGAGGTCGAGGGCGACGGCCACCGTTCTCAGGGGCTCTCATGTTGAACCCATCGATCGCAAAGCTCACGATCTCCAAGATAACATTCATTTGAAGGCTATATTGAGGTCGACGCCTTTGTGAATTGGCAACTTGCAGTATGTCAGTTTACTTCTACACAATGTGTTTAGGTAAGGTGACTCACGTCTGCCCACAAGTAATGAAAGTTTCTTTCAGTAAGGGTCTTCCAACTACAAGGGAAAAGTTTTTTTGCTTTTTGAAGAAAGACTAAAATCGAGTTCATGGCGTGGGTGCGCAGTGTGGACACGCGCACAAAACTTTGAAGCTAGGACTTTTTCAGTCTTCACCGTCCACCGTTACAGAGAATCGTGGCGGGACCACTTCGCCATCCATTGGCAGCAAGCCAAGAGAGCGAAGCGAATGCTCCAAAAAATGACTAGCTACAGCGGATACGGATGTTTGGGTCTAATTTTTTTCTGCTTGTGAGCAGTTTAGTAGTTACTCAGATTCCGATAAATCGAATAGACCATACGTATAAGGCTGCGATGTGGACCAAAACAGCAGGTTAGCGAGCGGAAAATACACTTGCTCAAGAGAATCTACTCTTATTTAACAGAAAAAAAGTGATACCAAACTTGTGCTCAGCGTCTAACAATGCCTCTCTTTGAATTTCCAACTAATTTCGGGTCACAGGCGTAAGCATGCTTATGCATCTACACACGATTGCCCGTAAAACAGTGTAAGCAACTCAAATTAGTGTTAAGTACCTGCCAAGGTGAAGTTTTAGGCACGCTGTGTATTTCTAAATCAACAGTACACGCCTGCGAAAACCCTGCCTCTGCTTTCGCGGCGATTTGCTGCGCTCCGTTGAATCTTGGCTTAGTGCTAATGGATTTCGAGGTGGTCCCAAAGCGATTGTCTGCAACGGTGGACGGTGACGTCTGTAAAAGTCCTAGTTTCAACGTCTTGTAGACACGCGGTCCAAGGGGCAAAATAGCCGTGGGTGCGCAGGGTGGACACGCGGTCTCTTAGGTGTTAACCGGGATTGTAGGAGTGATAGTTTCAAGATGACAACGTTCCATAGTTGGGATCGACAGGAAGTAGCGATGGGTCGCCATTGGAACACATTAGGGCTGGTGGACGGCGTGCCTCCACGTTTCTGACGAAGCGAAACCCTCCCTGGTGTGACGCACATCATTTCAACTGCTCTTTGGGCTTTATGTCTGAATAATTCATGTGTTTTGCATAAAATTTAAGTAGAAATCAGTGGCTGTGGAGGTGTTTCTCCGTTTGATTCCCCCCAGTTTTGACTCTGTAAGCATCTAAAAAGGACATTATTGCAAGGGGTATGTGAGAAAATAAGAAGCATGTAGAAGAAAAAAATGTTTTGCAGTCTTTTTTTTCAGGTTAAATCCGTATGTGAAACGTTCCATATGGCTAAGGATACCGGATATAAAGATGTTATTCACATGATGCCTGAATTACCAAATGTCGGCCTGGAACGCAACATCGGGCAGTTTGTTGAATTATTTGAGGTAAAACTCATCCATATTCGTTTTTGTTGGTCTCCTTGCTTCGTCTCCCCACTGCGGTTTCGTAGCCTCTTTCCCTAGCTCCGCGCCCGCACGCGAAGGAGTCTTGGGCATTCTGTTTTGGCACAGACTGTACGCTTGAGTATTTTCGGTTTCATACCGAAGCTTTGCATGGCCAATGGAGGTACGATTGTTCTGGTGTGCTGAAGCGGATGTACTTTTCAGAATCCAGAGTTCCGACCTGATGGTTTCAAGCTATATCCAACTCTTGTGATCAGAGGAACAGGATTGTACGAGCTGTGGAGAACAGACAGGTATCAGGTGAGAGAATACGAGTTTTGGCGTTTTCTAGGTGTTTTGTCGGACTCTGTAAGCACCTAAAATGACATTATTGCAAGGGGTAGACCACACTATAGAGCTAGACCTATAGGAAATGGAAGAACGTAGATTTCGATCAAAACCCATGTCGCATCTCGTCCCTATTGAGTTCAAAAACTCCGAAGTGGGCGGAGCGAATGCTGAGTTGAGCTTCCGCATTTGGCAGGATCGCTACACACAGCATCTGGATCATAACATAAAATTTTACCCACGGGCTTGGACTCTGCCTTTAAAGTCATAACCCAAACTCAAAACCCTTTTTCTGTTTTCCTGCTTATCTTGAAAACGGTCCCGCGCTGATTCCAACGTTACCCTGGAATTCTACAAGACCCCCCTGAGAACGGAGTTATAGACCCTCAAAAATTGAGCGGCAATAGCATGGTTGACGATTTTTCCTACGCTTGTAACTTTCGTCGTTTGCAACCGATGTGTGCGAGCGGACCTGAATGGATAGAGAGGCTGAGAATGAAGGAAAGAACGGGGATACTGATCGAAGACCATCGCTCATCTCGCCACTGCTGAGCTCGAAAGGTCGTAAAAGGGGCGTGTCGAAGTGGCTTCTCGAGGTGGGCAACGCCGTTGGCTTCCTTCTATATATCGCTTATCCGCAGGAATTGAGAGTTTGTACTTGATCTGCCCCAACATTTTAAAAGTCGCTCAGCCAGTTTCAGGTTAGTGTTAAGCGCTAAAATCAATCCTGGCGGAATTTCTGAGGGAAAAAAATTTAACTAAATTCAAAAAAGTGGACTAGCGTCGGCTTTCGGGGAAATCAATGTTCTTTTTCCATTTTTGTGGACTTTCGTTTCGAAACGGAGTAGCCCTTTCTGTTAATCTAAACGCGAACAAAAGTGCATTGCATTGAAAAAATCATGAGAAAAGAAATTATGAAATGAACGAGTTGTTAAAGACTCTGTTATTAAGAATGTAGTATTCGGAGAATTGGAAATTTCTGAGTGACCGTTGGCCGCTGATCCTACCGAAATGTATATTAAAACACATAGCAACTGATTCCAAGGCCTTCGACCAATAGAGAACTTTTGAAGCAAACATTTTATTTTTATTCAGGACGGCTTTCAGGAGGGTGTGTCAAAGTGCAGTGCACGACGACACGACACACCATCCAGCAGACGCTAGACAGCGCGCACCCGGTGGAAAAGTCTAGATTGGCTGCAAAAAAGGCACGACACCGTCGCACGTATCTAGCTTCGCCGCGTACGACGGCTCTCAGGCGTCGTTTATACTCCCGCCGCTGAGCGGCGCGGCGCAGTGCTTTTCTGTGATATCGATCACGCGGCGCGGCACGATCGATATTATAGCAATGCACTCCGCCGCGCCGCTCGGCGGCGGTAGTATAAACGACGCCTCAGTGCCAGGCGCGATCGATTGCTGCACTGGGCGCGGCGGGTCGCACCAGTTCCTACACCGCGATACCTTCGCCGCGACGCCAGTAAAAACTCTTAATGACTGTATATCGGTTAGATAACCTTCATTGAAGGCTACCGAAAAGTCGACGCTTTCTGTGAATTGGCAACATGCAGGGTGTCAGTTTACTTTTACACAATGTCTTTAGGCCTACAGTGAAAGCTGATGTCAAACTTGTGCTACAAGGTGCCAGTTCTGTCGTTAACACTTAAGAGACCGGGCGCCCCACGGCCAATCAGTTTAGTATGTATTAAAACGGAATTTTCTTAATGAAAGAACTCGAATTACAGATTATCAAGGTGACTCATGTCTCCCCACAAGTAATGAAATTTCCTCTCAATAAGGGTCTTCCAGCTGCAAAGGAAAAGTTTCTTGCTATTTTGAAGATAGACTAAAATCGAGTTCATGGCGTGGGTGCGCAGTGTGGACACGCGGACAAGGCGTTGAAGCTACGACTTTTTCAGTCGTCACCAGGGATGTGCGGCAATTGCCGTATGTCGTTTGCCGGCCATTTCCGGGACTTTTTTGCCGTTTGTCGTTTGCCGAAATTTTTGTTGTTTTTCCGGCAAAACTCGGCAAAACATTGAAAGAAAACGTCGCCCATGCTCGCGGCCATGTAGGCACTAGGGGTGAGCCAACAATCCAGTGTTCGATTAACCGTTATCCGGGGAATTTGACTTTTCTGTCTTCCACTTCGCCGCCTAGCCATTTCTGAACAAGATAAGGGATAAAAATTTGCTCAAAATCTCACTATACGTATTCTGGAAAGCAAAAGCGCATGTGTGGACGCGTGAGTGAAGCGTTCACGATGAACTCTGATTCCGAGTTTTCTGCAGATGCAAACTCTGGAGCAGATCTAGTGGGCTTTCAATTGCGATTATAACCGGCAGCGTAGCGGTGGGCTTTGTAGAAATATATCATGCCATAAGGATGCTTTGATGAGAAAGCGACCCCTCGCTTCTGGTGGTGGTCAAACTCAAGTGCCCTCTAAAAGTGCCCCAGAGCTCAAGAATTCTAGTAAGCTCTAGTGAGCTGCCGATTTTAAGTATCACCAGCAGCGGAACGGCGGGCTTTTGTGAAATAAAACTGGTGATAAGGAGATTTAAAAAAGCGTTCACTTCTTACTGTGATGGTCGAAATCCGAAGCTTTCTTGAAAAGAACCACATCTTAACTTGCCTAACATAGACGCAGAGAAAACCCTCCAAAGATAACGAAAACCAGATTTTCAGCCTATAATGGGCCCGCCTTTCCTTCAGAGATGGGATTCTATGACCAGTATAGGCGAAATGGACCTTTCAGTTTCAGTGGAGGGTAATGAATTTAGGTAGCGCTTTCGTTTCTGTTCCAGTGCTTTGAAAGATTCTGGTGTAGGTTAAAGAAGCAGGAAGCATTCGTGTGACCCACGTGTGCAGGGACTCTGAGAAAGCTTGCCGCGGCAGTGCCAGGAAGGTAACCGCGACCCTCGATTGTGCCGCGATAGTTCCACGGTAGTACCGCAGCTGCTCCGTGATGATCACTGTGCCGTGAAGATTCTGTTGCAGCGTCTTGAAGGTCAACAACGACTAGACATTGCCGGGACAGTACCGCGGCAGTTCCGTGTTAGAACCGCACGTGCTCCGAGAAGATGCATCAGCGAACCCGCGCCAACTACGATGCACTGTTCTGTGCGGTGAAACGAGATTTTCGCCAGTAGAATAGCCCAAGTTTGAGACGCATTCCGTATCTCCTAGATCGCAATAACGTAATAACGGGACTCCCCTCTGTCCTATCAGACTGAGGGCGTAGGGGTCCCGGTTGTGTATTTCTTCTTCGTAGGCCCACCCAGGTGTATCATAACTCACATGTAACTTATGAGTTATTCGCAGTCAGTCCTATTTTTGTTAGAACTCAGCCACCGATCGCGGAGCCGCCACGACATTGCCGCTGCGACTGCGCGTTAGTGCTGCTTCAGTACCTGTAGGAACTGAAGCGATTTTCTCGCAAAGCCGCAGCGGCGATTTCCTTGATTACTATACAGTCCCACATGTCTTTTTTCTGTTCTTCTGATGCCTTGAATTGGAACTATACCCTTGAATTGGAATTATTAGAATGTTGACATAAGTATATGAAAAAAAAAGTAGAGCGGACTAAGTGAATAACTTTTGGATCAATCTAGGGGATGAGGTTTTTTGCCGTTTGCCGAAATCTCAGAATCGTTTGCCGCACATCCCTGGTCATCACCGTCCACCGTTACAGACAATCGTGGCTGGACCGTTTCGCCATCCATTGGCAGCAAGCCAATAGAGCGAAGCGAATGCTCCAGAAAATGACTAGCGACAGCGGATACGGATGTTTGAGTTCAATTTTTTCTATTTGTGAGCAGTTTAGTAGTTACTCAGATTCCGATAAATCGAATAGACAATATGTATAAGGCTGCGATGTGGACCAAAACAGCAGGTTAGCGAGCGGAAAGTACACTTGCTCAAGAGAATCTACTATTATTCAGCAGAAAAAAGTGATACCAAACTTGTGCTCAGCGTCTAAGAATGCCTTTGTTTGAATTTCCAACTAATTTCGGGTCACAGGCGTAAGCATGCTTATGCATCTGCACACAATCGTCCGTAAAACAGTGTAAGAAAGTCAAATTCGTGTTAAGTACCTGCCAAGGTGAAGTTTTGGGCTCGCTGGGTCTTTCTAATTCAACAGTACACGCCTGCAAAAACCCTGCCTCTGCGTTCGCGGCGATTTGATGGCGCTCCGTTGTCTCTTGGCTTAGTGCCAGTGGATTTCGATTTGGTCCCGAAGCGATTGTCTGTAACTGTGGACGGTAACGTTTGTAAAAGTCCTAGCTTCAACGTTTTGTGGACACGCGGTCCCAGGGGCAAAATAGCCGTGGGTGCGCAGGGTGGGCACGCGGTCTCTAAGGTGTTAACACTTAAGAGACCGCCTGCTCCACGGCGAATTTCCACAGCCAACCGGTGCGCTCCACGGCTAATCGTTTCCGTGGGTGACATGTGTCCGCTGGGAACCACTTTTTGTCGGAGCAGGCTTTCTTACTTACACAATCAGTATTCCATTTCCACTCCAGCTGAGAGTACAGAGAGTAAATAGAGAATTGAAGTAAGGCCATAGTGAAGCAATGATCCACCGCTTTCTTACGGGCCTGCTTTGTCGTGATTTTGGAAGGTATTCCAATTTTGCATGCACAAGGTGCTTTGAAACACTTTCCGCAAACTCTCGGGGTGCTGGTCACGAAAGAAACGTTTGTCTCTCGACTTTTAGAATTTTCTGCAGGTCACAGGTAATGGTCAGAACTGAGCCATGCGGAGCCAACCTAAAGTATTGAAAATATGAAAAATGAACGAAATTCTACGATGCAGTATCCTATTGAACCTCATTGAGAACTTCCGGCGGACTCATAAACTTTGACCTACAAAATTGTTCGATGTAACCGATGAAAATATAATCACACCCCCCCCCCCAAATGATCACCTGAGCGAAGTGGCACCAAAACCTCAAACGTCTGTCAACGGAAAACGAACGGCAGACAACAACGGTGCTTTTGAAAATCTTGAAAAAAAACACAATTTGATTCTTCTTCGAGGCCTCCAGATACATCCCGTAGTGAAGTATCAACAAAATTTCGAGCATCGAACTATTCACAGGCATTCACCCCCCCCCCAAGTTATTTCCCTCTCGCAATTTAGCGAAATCTGAAACAAAGATGAACGATGGCTAACATCGACGGAAATTCAATTGGAAATTGCAAAGTAAAAACCGGAAACTTTAAGCAGCAGCTCGAATGACCCTCGGGGTGAAGACAGCAAAATTAGAAACAATGACCTACTGCAGTTATCTCAAATAGGTGGCACTGCTATTCCGACAATCAACTAGAGGACATCAGTTACGTGATGAGCATCATCTTAGTAACCCCCTTTAGCAAAGTTTGGGACAATTTCTGTGCCACCAAAGAAGCTCGAAAAATCGAAAGTTCCATTTTCGGAGGTGGTAGTAAAATTACTAAGTACACTCAAAATGCTTGACCACTGTGAAGGTAAATAGTTTACATTACCAAGAGCTTATTCGTATTTGAGGAGGACTTCACGCATTAGAACTTCAAACTATATTGAAAGCTTTATGGCGTCGGTGCGCAGTGTGGACACGCGGTCCGAGGGGCAAAACAGCTGTGGGTGCGCAGTGTGGACACGCGGTCTCTTAAGTGTTAACCGGGTTTTCAGGAGTGATAGTTTCAAGGGGACAACGTTCCTTAGTGGGGATAGACAGGAAGGAGGGATGGGTCGCAATTGGAATACAGTAGGGCTGGTGGACGGCGTGCCTCCACGTTTCTGATGAAGCGAAACCCTCCCACTGTGACGTACTGCGTTTCAACTGCTCCTTGAGCTTCATTTCTGAATAATTCTTGTGTTTTGCATAGGATTCAAGTAGAAATCAGTGGCTGCGGAGGTGTTTCTCCGTTTGATTTCTCAATTTGGACTCTGTAAGCATCTAAAAATGGCATTATTGCAAGGGGTATGTGAGAGAATGTGAAGCATGTAGAAGTAAAAAATTATTTTGCAGCTTTCAGGTTAAATCCGTATGTGAAACGTTTCATATGGCTAAGGACACCGGGTATAAAGATGTTATTCACATGATGCCTGACCTTCCAAATGTCGGCCTGGAACGCGACATCGGGAGCTTGTAGAATTATTTGAGGTAAAACTCATTCATATTCATTTTTGCTGGTTTCCTTGCTTCGTCTCCCCACTGCGGTTTCGTAGCCTCTTTCCCGAGCTCTGCGCCCGCACGCGAAGGAGCCTTGGGCATTCCGTTTTGGCACAGACTGTACGCTTGAGTATTTTCGGTTTCATACCGAAGTTTTGCATGGCTAATGGAGGTACGATTGTTCTGGTGTGCTGAAGCGGATGTACTTTTCAGAATCCAGAGTTCCGACCTGATGGTTTCAAGCTCTATCCAACTCTTGTAATCAGAGGAACAGGATTGTACGAGCTGTGGAGAGCAGGCAGGTATCAGGTGAGGGAATACGAGTTTTTCGTTTTCTAGGTGTTTTTCCGTAGGGCAGCAATCGTGATGACAATATCGGGTGCAGGTGTTGTTTGAAAAATGAGCACTACTTTTGAGGAATTTGAAGTTGCTAAACGTGAGGTGATTTGCGCCCGCTTGGGTTTGATTTCTGGGCCATAAATCAAGCCTAATTCGAATTTATAATGCTGTGTGGCCTAATCTTGGCCAAAAACGTCTTGGCAGTAACGTTGAAACAGTGAATAGTTCTGATCGCAGTTGCTAATTTGTTCTTCTTCTTCTTCTGCAGCCTCAAAGTGGTTTTTGTCATAGGTTGAGGAACTGGGCGGCCTTCACAGGATTCGTCCAAAGGTCCATTGTTGTTAAGGAGGTAGGTCTCTTCGGGCACATGAACAAGTGCGCCGTGTCGTGTCCGGGAGCACCACAGTCCGGGCATGCGTCTGGTCGGCTGCTGTCGATCTTGTTGACGTAAGACATGAGCAGAATAAAGTGACCACAGCGCAGCGATGCAAGAGCACATCTGGCTCGTCTGCCGAGTTGAGACTCGGACTCGCAAACCCGAGGCGGCACCGTTCCCAAGATAGGGTTCACAGCCGCCTTTGCTAGATATCCTCGAACAAATTGCGTGTGCTCCTCACGCAGAAGACGAAGCCTTTCCATGTTGGAGTCGGCCCATCTCTGTACATCAACTTTACGAGGAGCATCGGCGAACGGCGTCCTAATCGACCTCTCTCTTATGGGCTTCATGATTCTCTTTGACGGATGATTCGGCTGCCTCAGAACATTAATATACATCTGCTGTGCCTGGAGTTCACAATGCTCCTTGACCGGCAATATGCAGGCCTCCGCGTGAAGATGCTCCACCGGGGAGCTCCTTGCACAACCGGTAGCAATTCTAAGCGCAGCATTCTGTACACGCTGCAGCTTATTCCAGGAGCTGTCAGACACCAGGTGCTGCCACACTGGTGCCGCATATTCCAGAGCCGGCTGAAGTATTGCTCTGTAGGTTCTCAATATAGTCTCTCGGCTGCTTCCCCATGATGTTCCTCCGAGAGCTCTCAAGATATTAAGTCTAGCCTTGACGACTGTTTGTTTCTGTTCCGCGTTTTTGTGGAACTTCAGTGATGGATCAAGAATAAGGCCAAGCAGCTTGGGGAATTTTGCTGCTGGCAACAGGTCACCATCCCATTTGACATCTGGATGGGCACTGTGTTCCTTGGTGTTCGTTGTGAACACTGAAACAGAGGATTTTGCGGCAGAGACTGTGAGCATCATTTTATCGAGGAAGAGCTTCAACTCGACGAGATATGCGCTGATCTTGTTAGCGGCTATCTGCAGGTCACGATCCTGGCACATGATGGTGATGTCGTCGGCATACATAACAATCCTTACATCATTGGGAGGCTTGGGAATGTCCTCAAGATACAGGCTGAATAGGGCAGGGGACAACACTCCGCCTTGCGGAACACCGGCTGCTATTGGAATGCTATCGGATACATGATTCTGGAACAGAACCTTAGCACGGCGGCCTTTAGTGAACGCTGCAATCCATCGCTTCTGCCATGATGGTAGCGACGACTTGAGCAGTTTCTCGGACAGCAGTCCCAAGTTAACAGAGTCAAACGCTTTGCTCAGGTCGAGGGCGACGGCCACCGTTCTCAGGGGCTTTCTCATGTTGAACCCATCGACCGCAAAGCTCACGATCTCTAATAGAGCTGTAGTAGTGGAGTGAAGTTTCCTGAACCCATGCTGATGCTGCTGTCGCTCATTTTGATCAGCCAGGTCCGTCACGATCAACTTTTCAGCTAATTTAGCGACGGGCGATAACAGTCTTATTGGTCGAAAGCCCTTTGCCGTGCTTTGGGACTTGCCTGGCTTTGGCAACGGTATCACATTGGCTGTCTTCCAAGCTTGGGGTAGAGTGCAGGTCCGGAAAGAAGTGTTAATGATATCTGCAAGCATCGGTAGAAGTTCCGTGGGAAGCTTCTTCAGGATGGCTGGGGAGATACCGTCAGGTCCGATAGCCTTCGAATTCCGCATTTCTTTGATAGCCTTCTCTACTTGCGTGAGAGTAAAGGCCTCAGAAGCGTTCATGAGCGGCAACCGGCTCAGTTCTCTAACCGTGACTCTGTTCTGCACGCCTCGCTTGGCACGTGTGATGAAGAAGTTCTTGCCGAGCGCATAAGCAGCCGCTTTCCCTGATTTGAAGACGTTCTCCTCGAACTCAATAGCGGAGCTCATCGAGGGAGCGGACTTGCCGGAAATTTTCCTCAACACTTTCCACGTCGTAGTTCCGTCAGCCTTGAAATTCAGCTTTTCAGTGAACTTCTCCCAGCATTCCTTCTTGTTCTTATCCAGATCCTGCTTGATCTCGTTATCCAGCACAGCTATGTCCGGGTCTAGATGGTCTGCGGCTCTCTTCTCATCTCTGGTTCTTATCTTCTGCAGTTTTGCCCTGCTGACATTTGGAAAACAGGCCTTGCCACGACCCTCAGGAATTGCAGCTTTCATGGCCTTGCGGATGGCACTTGTTAGATGGCGCTCTTTCTGATGAACATCACCATTCCATGGGTAGTCGACCGCATGGCGAAGTGCAACATCTCTGAACAGGGTCCAGTCTGCTAGGCCTAAATTAAGATAAGTACGATGACGAAAACCAGAGTAAGGGGCAAGAGAGTCAGAGAGATCAATATAGACAAAGACGGGAATGTGATCACTGGAGAGAGTTGTGGATGTGGACCACGTGCAAGCATTAGAGAGATTGGATGACACAAGAGAGATGTCTGGGCTAGAAGGTCGGCCGTTGGCAGGGAGACGAGTGGGCTGGTCATCATTGAGGATAACCAGGTCACACTCCTCAGCCCATTCTTCGACATCTTCCCTCTGGCGTCAGAATCAAGAGCGGAACAGAACGTGTGAGCATTGAAGTCACCCGCAAAGACAGCTGAAGGGGAGAGTGAGCAGTCGTACAACTGCTTAAGGAGGGGAATAGGATTATAAGAGGGGGACAAGATGATATAGGAGGAATATATATGTTAAATAGAGATAAAGGGGTTTTGAGGGGAGGTGGACAGGAATGTACTCGAGAGTACCGTCCTTAGGAGTATTAGGGATAATATGAGAAGGTAAGGCAGATTGAACGAAAGTAGACACTCCGCCCCCAAGAGCTGTCCTTGGCATGTGATAGGCGGTGTAGCCCGGAATGTTAGGTTGGGGATAAGTGGTAGATGGAGAGAGCTTGGTTTCTTGAACCATGATAACATCCGGGTGATGAGAACGTGCGAATAGAGAGAGTTCAGATAACTTGTTGCGAAGGCCGTTGAGATTAATGTGAACAATGGAGAGGGGGCGGTTGGTAATTGAGGAATCAGAGTTGTTGGGGGCAGAGCATAGAACACAACGAAAGGATGAGTCATGATGCCTCACAGAACTGAGGCCCGAACAGGAGAAGTGCACCCACCTTTGGCATCCGAAGCACTGGACACTTGTTTTATGCCAGGTAACATCCTCGCCGCAGGTGGCACATGGATACTTCCGTGCTGGACCTGGATTCCTCTCGACGCCGGCCCTTTGTAATAAAATCCTCAGGAGAGCTGCGGCCGACCAGCACCTCTCCCATGACAAAACCCCTCTTCTCGGAGGGGTTGACGTCGGTTTGCACGGAGGCGATCTTCTTTCCTCCACACTGCCACGGCACGAACGTACGACATCTCGGCAGCTTGCTAATTTGTCTAGTTCGGGGGACGTAAAGTTCATCTCCGCAAAAAGCACGCTGCTTGCGAAAGCGTGATGCGGTGCGGTTGCGAGTATCCTCAGACAGGGATGCGCGATCAGCCGGGCTGTGTTGCCTTTGGTGCCCGGGTGATCCCACCGATCGGGTGATTTCACATCACTGTCTGAGGATAGTCGCAGCCGCGCCGCAGCACGCTTTCGCAATCAGTGTGCACTTTGCGGACTAAACGCGAATGCGTAGATGAATTGTATACTACAGTGCGTATCATGAAGACAGGACACTGCTGAATTGGTCGGTCTCGTGTTTCTTAAGCAAGATGGATCTTTCTCGTCATTATTTTGTGATCAGGGTGTAGAATAACCCCTGTGTACCTCTTCTGGGTTAGATCAAACATTTTCTTTTGGTATACTTTCGACTAAGTTCACCAGCCTTTGCGAGTCGATCTTGCTCCATTTCTTGGTTATTGCCTGTTGGAGCGCTGAAATCGAGATATATCACCGGCAGGGTTGGGCAGGCTTGCGACCGGTCGCAACGGGGGGTCGTAAAAACTTGGGTAATTTTTAGAAAAAAATGACAATGTGGGGGGGGTTCGTAAAATGTTCGGAAAAAATGTTTCCCCCCGTCCCCCCTGGGACGAAAAAAAGTGGCTTTTTTTCGTCCCAGGGGGGTCGTAAAAATTTTGTTCACCAGGGGGGTCGTAAATTTTTTTTAACCGGTCGCAACGGCCTGCTCAACCCTGATCACCGGCCATTGGCTCAGACCCGGGAAACTACAATATCCTAGAGATTCTTCATTTTGTTGAGATCAGGACTGCGGACTGGCAACTCTGGAAAAGATAAAGATTGCCGAGGAAAAAAAGCCGACCTCAGACCTGCTAACTGGGCTCCGCACACGTACCGGCATGGCGATTTTGAATATGCACCCCCTTAGCTCGGTAATTTTCAGGCACCCCCCCCCCTTATGGGAAATCGACATCGGCTGTTTTCCGAGAAGTCGATCACAACAGTAATGATCTTGACTTCCTTATTTTGACAAACCAGAGTATAAAAAAAGCACTGAATAAAGAAAATTAAGAAAATGTCAACAAAAAAGGTAGTGTAATTTTTGAACTTCCAAACAATCTTATGAAGAAAATTTTTAATAAGAAGGTATGTTGTGACAAAAGATAAAACAATTTTTTATTCATTACAATTCAGCAATTACAAACAACAACAGAGCTACTTTTATTGCAGTAATTAATGTTTTCTATCGAATGTTTTCATGAACCTATGTATGAAGGATTAATCCGTGTTTGATCGTTTTGATGAAGAAATTTTTAGAATTATTTTGTGTTTTGGAACCATGTAGGGATTGATGAGATGCGTTGGGAGTGTAAAACCCGATTTCTACCCACGTAGAATGCCGCAATCTCTTAGAGACTCGGCTCGCCGTGCGATATGGTGTGTGTATACGCAGCTACACAGCGCACATGGGAGTGGACGCGCAGACAATATTAATAAAAAATGTATTTTCTCACAGAAGGGGAAGAGAAAACGATTGAAACCGAAGGAAATGGAAGATGATGAAAACTGTGTATTCTGGATGTACCCATTTCAAAAATGTAATGTAAACAAACAAAGTTGGAGCAGGGGTAATTATTTAGCCGTGACAAGTTTAATTCAAACGAACCTAGTTGATCAAAAGTAGCCTTAAACATGCGAGCAAAGGATCTTGTGGGAAAGAGGAGAATCTGGTAAGCAGTTAAGCTTTAACAAGATCGTTTTTTAATGTGATTTAAGAACCTTAAATCTCGTCCTGGTTTTACCCCGAAAACCGGGACAAAACCGGGATGAGTTTTAAGGTCCTCAAATCACATTGAGTACCAAAGCTCTTGTTACTAAAAGGTTTGCCAGATTCTCCTCTTTTCCCCAATGCTCTTAGTTCTCATGGTTAATGCTGTTTTTAATCAACAAAGTTCATTTGAATGAACCTTGTCAAGTCCGAAAAATTCACCCTGCTCCAATTTAGTTTATTCACAATAAATTTCTGAAATGGTTACATGGAAAGCATCCTATTTCTGCCTTCTTCCATTTACTCCACTTTCGATCCTTTTCTCCTCCCCGTTCTGTGATAAAACACATTTTTAATTAATGTTGTGCGCGCGTCCACCCCAGTGTGCGCTGTGTAGCTGCGGACAAACACCATACCGCACGGCGAGCCCAGTCTCGACAGGTTCATTCATAGCTGGTCGCTTCGACTTGAAGTCGAAGCGACCAACAACACTGTCGCGATCTTAAATCGCTCCGTGCCGCGACTTTAAATCGTTTCGTCCAGCGATTTCAAAACGCTCGGGCGACCGTAATTTCGCGTGAAATAGACGGACAATAGCGGACCAAGCCACGGGAAGGAAAAAAAGCGTTTTTCTTGGCATTCCTACTTTTTTTGACATTGTTGCCTTAACCTTCTAGATAAAAGAGTTTTGCATAGTTTTCAAACAAAAATGGTACCAAAAAACGATGGGGGTGGAATTTGCTTGAGCAAAACATAAAACTACGACTAAGCCTAATTGTATCTTCGCTTCTAATCGGTAACCACAAGCTTAATCACTGAACGTTACACCAAAGAAACATTACACCACATCAATCCTTACTTGCTACTAGATAACAGAATAGTGTTTATTCTTTCATCAAAACAATGAAACGCATTATATATGATCTTTAATTCATAGAATTGTTGATGAGAAGCTTCGACAGCAACTATGAATTATTGCGAACACAAACTGCATATCTATCAATAATTTTAATTCTGTAAGTGTTTGGCTTAAAAAGCGGAGAAGAAGATATGACAAACCAGAAGAGAATCGTGTATTATTTTGCTCCTGAAATTCGACAGACCATGCACTTCGATTTTTTTGGTGTCCGGTTTAGGCACCCCCCTTTGCCCTCTCTGCAACGTCCAATATGCACCCCCCCCTAGGGTTAACCGGAACGCGTGCCCAGCCCTGCCTGCTCATGTGAACTTTCTGGCTGTCCTGATAGAAACTGCAAATTTGTGGCCCAAAAACATGGGGAAATGAAGGTAAACGTCACTTTTGCTTCCTCTCGTCCTCGTGGGAGGTCGTCCGACAACTGACGGATGCGAGCTGTGGACGTCCTCCATGGGCAAATTCTCTGACGGATTATGGGAGATCTACTTCGCAGTTCTGAAGGCTAAACTGGGCATCGCCTATCCTCGAAATTCCTTTAGTAGCACTTCCGATTTTCGGACCTATCGAGAAAAAATTCTTTCCCGTCAGAAAGCATCGCCTGTACACAAATAGTCGAAGTAGCTGTCCACTTTAGCCGTCGGATCTGCGGTCGTAGATCTCCCAAAATCTGTCATAGCATTTGCCCGTTAAGGACGTCTACCTTTTGTCAGTTGTCAGACGACCTCCAGCGAGGACAAGAGGACGCAAAAGTGACCTTTACCTTCATTTCCCCATGTTTTCGGTTGCTTTTTCTATCAGGGGCGGCATGCATGAACGCAGCGAACGTTGTCAGGGAGCCGCTTCGCGTGCCATGCGCGCAGCGTCGAGCAACGGGGCGGGCCCGAATTTCGGGGCGGGTATTGATGTGCCTGATTTTTGGGGCCGCCCCGTTGCTCGACGCTGCGCGCATGGCACGCGGAGCGGCTCCCTGACACCGTTCGCTGCGTTCATGCATGCCGCCCCAGGACAGCCTGAAAGGTCACGTGGGCAGGTCTGAGGTCAGCTTTTTCTGCTCGGCAATAACTATCTTCTCCAGAGTTGCTAGCCTGCAGTCCTGATCTCAGCAAATGAGGAATCTCTGGGATATTTTTGTTTGTCGGGTCTAAGCTAATGGCCGGTGATTTATCTCAATTTCAGCGCTCCAACAGGCAATAACCAAGAAATGGAGCAAGATCGACTCCCAAAGGCTGGTTAACTTGGTCGAAAGTTTACCAAGTTCAGTATTTGTTGCATTGAAGCTGCGAGGAGGGCCTTTCGGCTATTAGAGTTGTGATTTCACAACTTTATCGGACAAGAGTTCCGATTTAACCCAGGGGTGTACCATCTTTCTAATACGCGATTTAAAATATAAATTTATTTTAGAAAAGTGCAGAATTATTCTATCAAACCCCAAAGAGGTATACAGGGCTTGTTTTACATCCTGATCACAGTAGTACAGACGAAAAAGATCTATCTTGCTCAACAAACACGAAACCGAGAAGATCTGGGGGTGTCCTATCTTTACGATACGCAGTGTACTGAAGTTTTTATGCTGATTATAAAAAATTTCAGAGTTATCCTCCATCAGTGCTAGTAGAACCGCTGGCACGGATTCTGTCGCTTATTCCTTTCTGGACACGAGTTTACCGAGTTCAGCGTGATACCTCTACGCCTTCGGTGGGAATATCTACTTGTAACTCTCTATATCGACTTTGAAAATGTGCGTATTTACATGTGTTTGTAGGTTTCGAGTGGAGTCTAGCATAGCAATTTCACGGGAACTTGTGTTGGCCCGAATGAAACAACTGGGACTGGTCTGTCGTGATGTGCGAACTAGAGGGGATTCAGGTGAGTAGGGTGTTTCACGAATAGAACTCGCCCACCAAGGCCTTCTCAATGAGGCTTTACAATGTGTATGTAGCTCAATAACGTGTCCATCAAAAAAATTCCTAGATGCTTACTAGGGAACTTCGCAGGGCCATCACCACCATTTTAAAGGCATCGTACGCGCAAAAAAAACGGTGTCTTATTTTTTTATGTTTTTGGATAGGCAAGCTCTTGAGATAAGCGATAATAGAAAAGAAACCTCGAAAAACTCCAGTTTTCGAAAAATAAACGCGCCTGGAATCCTTTTGAAAAATTAGTTTCCACTCCGTAAAATTCGGTGTGTCCAGTGCAATACGTCCGAGGTTTTTCTGAACGTCTGAAGTGGTTATACGGTTAATCATTCTAGGTGAGAAGATTCCTTTTGCCTTTATTCTACCAAAATCGCTTAGAAATAAAAAGCTTTCACTGCGCAAGTTTGTATGATAAGATTTTCCGAGATAAAAGTTTGCAATACAGTATCTGTTGCGCCTGACATGGCGCTTTTGTTCCTTGTGCTAGATGGCTGGTGAGAACTGGTGGCGAATCCTCATCTTTGACCCCTTCCAACCTCATAACCCTACGTTTTCGACGCGCCAAAGTTGACCGGTGTGGTCTATCGGGCTCATTCATGAAATTGAGCCAAAAAATGGAAAGTGGTTTCCAGCGCTAACGATGCCTTCAAGGATGATGAATGTTTTCTGGTCAATTCTGGCTCGATGACTCCGAATCTGACATCGGGTTTTGCCTAAGGACACCGTTGAACGAAAATATAGGCGTTTTTGAAGCTTTGCGAAAAGGTAAGGGGACTCATCGTCTGCCAATTTTCATGTTTGAAAAAATATTTTGGATCCGGTTCGAAACTTTGATTTTTTTTGATTGATTGATTTATTACACGGTAGAACCATGCCAAAGACAACAACCGAAATAAAAACCCAAACGGCAATTAAGAGACTAAAAGCACTAAAATTAGTCGAACAACAATGAACAAATGGATCAACTGACTATTAGGCATACGTCGGCATCATGAAGAAAAGAGATCTTACAAACATTACTCCTGGGACAACAGATAACACTCAAGTGTCTTTTTGAATTCACTGAGTTTCCCCACTACCAAACCTGACCGAAGTAGTTTATTGAATTCAGACCCCGCCCTATTGACAAAGAAGTGCTATCGTGCATTCCGCCTGGCCCCAATGAGGCCCAATTTCACCGGTGCTCCCCTAGTGATTGATGGCCTAAGGTTGAACAGCCGGTTAGCTTTGATACCAGCATTCCTCTGAATGATATTATACATCATTATCATATCAAACCTTCTTCTACTGCGCTCTATAGTGGTTAGGCCCAATTTAGCGTTCCTGGTGACATGACACACGTTACGATTAGTCTGAAACAGGGCTGTGCGGAAATCTTTTACAAGATTTTCGGAAACGGAAGAAAAATGGCAAAAAAATCGCCAGAAACGGAAATCCGGAAACGGAAACGGAAGTGAACTAAAAATCATAGTACGCTTCGATAATAAGTTTCGTCGCTGCTTTTATCGGATGCTGCCACGCGGGTCTTGTGGGAGTGCGGTTGCACACGTAGAGCGGAAGAATGATTTATTACACAAAGGATGCCCTTATATAGGGAATGCACAGCATACAAATGAGTCATATCTGATATCACTTCACTATCCTGGATCATTCTTGCGTGGTGTCTTACTGTAGTGGTATTCCACTACACTGCTCATGGATTGCAGATGTACTTTGATAGCTTGTGATCTCAATCTATTCGATCACTACCAATGGGGCTTCGGTCTAAAACTGCTAGCGAACCGAGGACATACAGATTTTAAGCATGAAAGGAAGAGGTGCAGCTGCTGCAGGTTCCCCTATTGAGCTGCAAACAAGTCTGCTCGAGCAACTCCTCCAATGCGCTGCTTATCTCTCTGATGTCGAGTTCTCCCCTTCGATGGATTTGTCCATTGCGATCGATGTTCGTTCCACGACCGCTGTGAGTACGTATGGCACCTAGTCTTGTTGAGACTGTTCGTTTGAAGCCAATCCCAGGATGGATGTCAAGTTTGGACGCTGATAATATCGTCCCCACAGGGAAGCTTTCTTGTTGTAAACCGTGGCTGGAATGATGTTATGCCTTTGTTGCGTACCTTAGCGAGGTTGCCGTCCTTGCTGCGGGCCATTTCAAGGATCGCACCTACCTCCAGTAGAAGAGGTGGTGGCTCAATGTCCTCTCCATTTGCAGACCATGCTGCTGCTAGCAACACATGGTGCTGTTAATCAGGGGTCGCACTCAAAGGCCAACCTCGAGTTCAACCTCTCGTCGGCAGCAACAGGTGATGCTTATTGCAGCACAAGCTGCCAATGAGAAGTCGAAGCCCAGTACGAGTTGGCAACACATGCTACTGTTAACGATGACTTTAACTCGATGTGGGCCTGACCGTGCGATTTCTAATGCGCTGAACTGCAACTCCGAAAGAGCATGAGCAGCTAGACAGACAAAGAGAGAAAGTTTCTGCCTCTTCCGTCCCTCCATCGGCCGGGTCGATTGGAAAAAAAGCGTTGTACTGATGCATGAAAGAGTAATGATCAGCCAATAGTTCAGTGGTTCGAGAAAAGTGCTGTGATAAAAAGTATGAAATGCAAACTTTGACGGTTTTCGACTAAGATGAGAATGTTAAGCACGGTTCGATTGCGAGATAACATCGCTTACTCTCTCGTGCATCGGTATCCGGTATATGCCTTCTATAGCCGCAAAGGTCAATCTCAAGTTGGGAGCGTACAGTGCGTTGGTGGGGGACCTCAAGCTGTGAGACGACTGGAAGGAGCGGTCGATTCGATTCACGCTCTGATGATCACAAAGAGGCCGCGGCTTTGAAGGCTGGGAAGGCGTTACGTTCCATCTGGTAGTGCATTTTCTTCCGTTTCCGAGCTCAAAAACCCGTAAACGAAAACGGAACGGAACAGCTCAAAAAGTACCGGAAATACGGAATCGGAAACGGAACAGTTCCGCACAGCCCTGGTCTGAAACCACGATGTCCTGAAGAAAACTCTACGTGTAAAAGTATTCTGGAGTTCCTCAAACGCGTCGATGGATTCTTTTTCTGTATGGATCTAAAAACTACCGTACCCCTCAAGACATCAAGGTGGTTGCATACGCGGATGATATTACTACAAAATGCTCACAGTCTCTGCCTCCAAATCGTCCGTCACCGTCTTTCCACTGATAATGCAGAGCGACAGTGCCGCCCATCTTATGAAGAAATGATCCTGACCACGTATAAGGCTATTGGCCGCCGCGCGAGTATGCTGCGACAGTCTGGCAGCACATCGTGTCGGACACCTCTTGGTCGCGCAGCGCGTCCAAAATTGTGCTCTGCGAATTGCAGCAGGCTGCGCGCGCACCTCCAAAGGTCTGCGCAGAGATGGTACTTGGCAGTCGTGCTAGGTGAGACATTGGCCGTTTTATGGCCTGTATGTACGTCTTATACACCTCGGTCAGCACGTTTCCATTAGTAGTTGATAGTGCTCGAAACGCGCTCTGCATCATCCTATTAGCCGTGGACGCGACCTGGAGGCAGTGATCATAGAAATTAAGATCGTCCTTGATAAGAAAACCAAAGTCCTTAATCTCGCTGACCTCGCTCAACTGCAAACTGACGATAGTATAGGAGCCACTAACTCGCCTCTTACCAAGCTTCATCACTTTAGTCTTTTCGCTGGAAAGCGGCGATTTTCATTCATTCGACCATTCGGTTACATCATTAAGAGCTTTTTGCAAACTCTCCGAATCTTCCATTGTCAAAATAGGTTTGTACAACTTAAAGTCATCAGCGAATGCCGAACATCCGACGTTGTTCAAGGATATAATCGAGGGAAGTCCATACGTATAAATATTAAAGAGAATCGGTGAAAGCACTCCCCTGGGGAACACCACTAAGGACTGCAAAGGGAGAGGAGAACGGACTATTAAGCCTGACCCTGAAAGTTCTACCCGTGAGAAAAGCACGAATCCAAGCCACTATACGCGGATGGATACCCACTATTTCTAGCTTGTTTACTAATTTACGATGAGAAACTCTGTCAAATGCCTTGGAAAAATCAAGGTAAATAACATCCATACCTATATCTTTGTCCAGCGCACTCGTACAATCATCAAGTGACTGCAGCATAGCCGACATTGTCGATGTACCCTTTTGAAAACCATGTTGGTGTTCCGAGATGATGGAGTGCTCCTCTAGATGAGCTATAATTCTTTTTTTATTACTTTTTCAAAAAGCCTAGCGAAGATAGACGTGATACTGATGGGCCGGTAATTTGTTGGGATCCGAAAACGGTTTCTTCTTTGGTATAGGAGTAACAAAAGATGTACGCCATCTGCTCGGATCATCACCACGCATAAAACTCAGGTTGAAAATGTATGAAAGCGGGCTAACTGTTTTCTCAATCACCTTTTTTAATGAAACATAGTGGTATGTGATCAGGTGTGAATGAAACATAGTGGTATGTGATCAGGTGTATCAGAAAACGAATTAGGCCACTTGGGGGTTATTCAAGGCGCCGAATGAGAATCTGGTGATCTATTTGTCGCCAGACTTGTGGCTACTGTAGGTTATAGTAGGTATAGTGCTTTTAACTGGCGTTACATACCTTAATATTTGGAAAATCGAAAAATGGACGTCAAATTTGTGTTCGGCTTCCCAGTCAACACCCACTGAGAAGTTCCGAGCCAAATCTGAGGCTCAGACCAAGCTAGCGTATAATCACTGTAACCTACCGTAATCTATTGGAAATCGATAAACGGGTTGCAGATTTGTGCTCGGCACTCCAGAAAACTCGAGAAGAAAAATTTTGGGCCTTACCTATCGACCCATTTCGGAAATCGTCAAAAGTCGCGGTTTGCCATGAAATGTTCTACCCAGATTCGTGATCAGCGCCCCAAATAACTCACCTGGAAGGATTCTGAGCGAAATCTGGAACACTTTTCTGAAACGCTTTCAGAGCACTCTAGTTGGCATAACTAAACACCCAATTGGAAATTCGTACAGTTCCAATACGCTGTCAGTCTGTGCAAAGTTCGGAAAATGCGTTTTTTGATAGAAAAAAGGGGCTTACCGAACAATTAGAGACTTCTACCCTTCTAGGAAATCTGCAACTCAAGGATCCCCAGCTAATTCTCTTGAAAATTAAGACATTGATCTAGAATTTAAGCTCAGTACGTCAGATAACCCTTCATTGAACTTTTTAGCCAAATTCATTTAAGAATTACAAACTTCACGTCAAGCTCAGCTGCAAGGAATTCAAACTTTGACAGGCTATAACTCTTTTTCATGGATGTCCGTAGCAAAATCCGAGTTTAGGTCCGAAAGCCAGAGTTGACTAGAAAGCATTCATCAGCTTTCCGATCCGGGGAACACCATGCGAGGTTCCTTGGTTAGATGTGGGGGCAACATTTATTCATAGTTTACTTAACACTGGGCAACGATAGATTAATCACTTCTGCTATTTTTAGGAAAATCATAACAAAATCCAACCATATGGTGCTGAGCTGATTCGAAGGGATTACTTCGCAAATGGAGGATTGGAGACGTTCTTATCCTACGAGGATCCAGAACAAGTATATTCCCATTCAGTTTCGCCAAAATCTGATTGTAAGGATACTACATGGTGGGCCAAACTTTCTGTGACATGTGAGCAAGATGATTTTATTTACCCCAAAACATTCCACATTCTTTTTCGTATTTATTTTTTCATTTTGTCCATTAATAATGTTTCCTCATATTTCACACTAAAATGGCTTTGTCCATCATCGACTTTCAATGAATCTTGGCATTGCGATTTAGTTGATAGTAGAGTGTTAATAAAGCCGTGTCCAAGATATTAACGTTTTATCAGTCTAACATTTCGGCCTCTCAGCCTTCATCAGAGCCTGAAAGATCAAGAAACAGATGCGACTACTCCTCAAACACACGATCAACTCACAGAAAAGTTAGGAAGACCCAGGAAATGCGGCATGTTTTTACAGAACCTGTTCTTCTTCTTATCGGCCACATAGAGCTTCTCCTCATAGGTGTAAAAAGGCAGCCACATCGCACGGGTTCTTCCACATATCCATAACTGTTAGAGAAGTCGGCCTTGCAGGACATGAAAATAAATGAAATGAATCATGCCCTGGGTTGTGGCAGTCAGGACATTCGTCAGGGATCGACGAGTCGATCTTATGGACGAAGGCCTTGAGGTATGAGGAGTGTCCACAACGTAGACCTGCGTGGATGACGCGTGTACGTCTGGGTAGGTCCGTTTCGTTGTCATCGATCAGTGGGGGCACGTCACCAAGAATTGGATTTAGGGGAGCACTGGAAAGGTATTCTCTGACGAAGTGGGTGTGCTCCATTTGCAGCAGTCTGACGCGATTGAGCTCCGACGTCGCCCAACGTTGACGATCCAAGACAGAGACTGCAGAATGAAAAGGCGAGCGAATATGTCGGAAATGGGGACCAGATGACAGTAGGGGAAATTACGTTGTGTGGAATTCCTTGCAAAGCCAACATGGAACTGTTGCGTCTGAAGTTGACAATGTTGCTTTACAGGAAGCAGCCAGCACTCTTGATGTAGATGAGATACCGGTGTGGATCTAGGGCATCCAGTTATCACGCATAGAGCAGTGTTCTGTGCACGCTGAAGTTTGCTCCAAGAGGCTTCCGACAGGTGTTTTGACCATATTGGAGCTCCATATTCCAGCAACGGCTGCACCATAGCCCTGTAGGTGGTTCTCAAAATTTCCTTAGAGCTGCCCCATGTAGTGCCTGCTAGCGAACGTAGAATGTTGTTACGTGTGTTGGCAGCAGCAGCTCGAATACGTGTGTTTTCATGAAAACGTAGTGACGGGTCCAGGAATACACCGAGAAGACGAGGGTGTTTTGATAAGGGAAGCATGTTTCCTTCCCAAAGAACCTTGGGATGCAGCTAGTGTTCGGCAGTCGCTGTAGTGCACAAAGTAACGCTGGACTCGGTTGGAGAGACCTTTAGCTGCTTCGATTCCAGGAACTCAGCCAGACTGACGAGGTATTTATTCATCTCAGCAGATCGATGACAGGGTCAGCACAAATAATAGTGATGTCATCCGCATATAGACATAGTTGGATGTTTGATGACGGCTTCGGCACATCAGACAAGTACAAAGAAAACAGGCTGGGAGATAAAACTCCACCTTGTGGAGCCGTATAATCACGGTAACCTACCTTAATCTATTGGAAATCGATAAACGGGTTGCAGATTTGTGTTCGGCACTTCATAAAACCCAAGAGGAAAAATTTTGGGCCTTACCTATCTACCCATTCCGGGAATCGTCACAAGTTGCGGTTTGCCATCAAATTCCCTCCCCCCATCGATGGGAAGCATTGAACGGATCAAGTCGAAAACTTTGAAAAATCGGCAAATAGTTCCCAGATTCGTGATAAGCGTCCCAAATAACCCACCTGGAGGAATTTTGCCTGAAATCTGGAACATTTTTTGAAACGTTTTCAGAGCAGTCTAGTTGGTATAACTAAACACCCAATTGGAAATTCGTACAGGTCCAATACGCTGTCAGTCTAATGTGAAAACGAAAGCACTGCATCTGGGACATTCTAACCAGCAGGCCAATTTCAAAATCAATGATTTACCGATCGAGGCGGTCGATATAATTAAGGATCTTGGATTCATAGTCGACAATAAACTCCTTTTTGATGAACACTGAAGGCACATTGCTGCTAAAGCGCAACAGAGACTCTTTTTATTATTTAAGACCTTTTACGGTCTAAGGATCCGCAGCTACTGACCAAAGCATATAAGATTTACGTCCGGTCTGTGTTGGAGTATGGGACCTGTGTTTATGCGCCGCATAAGCGAATGCTAATTAAAAAACTAGAAGCGGTCCAATGTAGCTTCACGAGGAAGGTCTTCATACGCGCAATGGGATTTTCGTATAGCACAATTCCTAGGGGATACATTAGGAATAAGAGGTTGCATTTGGACTCGCTTGCTGTTAGGAGAAAGAGAAATGATTTGTATTTGATTTTTAAAATGTTGAATGGTACGGTAGGATTGAACCTATCCGAGTTTTTACCCTCATACGTTCCAATACAAGAGGACAAAGGTGCAAACTTAGCTTCCTTAGGCCTCGTTCCCAGTCTAGGCGGCATTTCTTCACGATTCGTGCGGGACTGGATTATCTGAGCTTGAGCAAGAAATGGCTTATTCCTCCCACCTACTCTGGTTTCAAAACTGTGGTCGGCCAGTATCTACAACAGGAGCCAGTTTCGTTATAGCCTCATTGGTAGTTGTGTTCCGTTTTAGTGTTTGATTTTGTTGTTTTTAAGTCGTTAATTTTTTTTTTCATTTGCTTTTCTTCACATGTGTCTGGGCACATGTAATAAATATGAAATAAGTTCGGAAAATGCGCTTTCACCCAAACTTCTCTCAGAGGGATAGTTTTGGGCGCTGAACACACATATGAAGTCCGTTTCCGGATTCTCCGAAGACTAATGCGCGTTTTTGATAGAAAAAAAGGCGCTTACCGAACATTTAGAGACTTCTAGTCTTGTGCGAAATCTGTAACTCATCGATCCCCAGCTTATTCTCTTGAAAGTTAAGAAACCGATCTAGAATTCAAGCTCAGTTCGTCGAACAACCCTTCATTGAACGTTTTAGCGAAATTCACTTAAGAATTACAAACATCGCGTTCAGCTCAGCTGCAAGGAATACGATTTTTGACAGGCTATAACTTTTTTCACAGATGTCCGTAGCAAAATCGGAGTTCAGATTGTAAGAGAGCGTGCCAGAGTTGACAGGAAAGCATTCATCAGCTTTCTGATCCGGGGAACACCATGCGAGGTTCCCTGGTTAGATGTGGGGGCAACATTTATTCATAGTTTACTTAACACTGGGCAACGGCAGATTAATCACTTCTGCTATTTTCAGGAAAATCAGAACAAAATCCGACCATATGGTGCCAGAGTTGAGCAGGCCGTCGTGGCGATTTTTTTCTTGGCTACGACCCCCCCCCTTTCTTTTTTTTTCCGAAAAAATCTCAAAATCTCACGACCCCCTAGCAAAATTTTCAAAGCTTTATTTAGTGTCTAATTGTCAATTTAGTTAAAAAAGTCAATTTTCTAAACAGCTTCTCTGTATATAATCTGCTTTTATATTGTTGAAAATGCATACACCTTGGACGCGAATGACTATTCCTACTCATTTTACCTTACCAAGTGGTGAAAAATCCTATTTTTTCCAGAATTTCTACGATCTTTCCCCAAATTTTCCCTTTTTCCCGAAATTTCCAAAAAAAAATTACGACCCCCCCCCCGTTATGACCAGTCACAACGCTGCTCAACCCTGTATGGTGCTGAGTTGATTCGAAGGGATTACGTCGCAAATGGAGGATTGGAGACGTTCTTATCCTACGAGGATCCAGATCAAGTATGTTCCCATTCAGTTTCGGCAAAATCTGATTGTAATCATACTATAGGGTGGGCCAAAATTACTGTAGCATGATATGAGCAAGATGATTTCATTCACCTGAAAACATCCCACGTTCTTTTTCATATTCATTGTTCCATTTTGCCCATTAATAATGCTTCCTTTTATTTCACACTGACATGACCATGTCCATTATCGACTTTTCATGAATCTTGGCATTGCGATTCAGTTAATAGTAGAGTGTTAATAAAGCCGTGCCCAAGATACTAACGCTTCATCAGTCTAACATTTTGGCCTCTCAGCCTTAATCAGGGCCTGAATGGTCAAGAAACAGATGCGACTCTTCCTCAAACACACGATCAATCACAGAAAAGTTAGGAAGACCCAGGAAATGCGGCATGTTTTTACAGAACCTGTATACTGTGCTTCTCTGGGCCAAATTCCGGTCCGCAATCGCGTCTCGACACGCTTTGTGGCCGCGCGCTTTCGAGTCGGAAGAGTTTTCAGCGCCGCAGCCGTCCATCTACTGACTGTAGGTGGGTTTAGAATCTGGAAACTAAGTAAAATTGGAGAAAACTGTATAAAATAGCGATATCAAGTCGGCTTTTGCGCTGGAAACTCGACTGACTCGAGCGCGTGTCGAGACGCAATCGCGTACCGGAATTTGGCCCAGAGAAGCACAGTACCTCAGGTGCCAAGAAAGTGCGTAAATGAGGCCATCTCTAGTTAGTCATGCAGTGGGTGGTATGATTACGTGCCTCCCTGGCATGAAGACGTTGGGATCACGGTCTCCAGAGGTCAGTGAAAGGTGCGAGCTTGCTGGTAATCGCAAGATACTCGCATCTTTCCTTGACTTCTGGAAACCGTGATTTCAGCGTCTTCATGTCAGGGAGGCATGTAATCATACCACCCACTGCCTGACTAACTAGACGTGGTCCCATTTTCGCACTTACTTGGCACCTGAGGTGAGCAATGCAGGTTCTGTAAATACATGCGCATTTTCTGTGAGTTGATCGTGTGTATGAGGAGTAGTCGAATCTGTTTCCTGATTTTCTTGGCTGTGATGAACTCAGCAAACCGCCGCATTCAATGCGTGTCGGATATGCATTCAACTCGAGTGACCACACCCATCGAAAGGCTCTATCACAGGGGCACGTGCTCCAAACAGCAGCACGTGCTGCAGAATTTTATAGCAGGAGCATGTGCCATGAATTTCAATCGCAGGAGTATGTGCTGCAAGGTAGTCCAGCGTTATCTTAGTAGCACACACCAACGTGCGATGAGGCCAGATCGCCGAGACCATCTGGTGCCGTCAGCGGTTGGGCGAGGCCTCCAGCGGTCGGGCGGGTAAAGTACCGCAAACTTGGGTAATTAAACCGGCGAAGCTGCCGACCTCTTAGCTCCTTCTCAGGAGTGCATCGTATAGTTTCCTTTTTTGGATAGTCGTTTTGTCATCGAGTTGAATGTGTATCATGCGCGCATTGGACGGCTTATTTGTTGGGGCACGTGCTGTAATTTGAAACACAATAAGAGCACGTGCTTCCCTAGTAGCACGTTCCCTGGCTGTGCTCGAAACCGCCTTGTCTTCGAGTTGAATGCATATTCGACACGCATTGAATGCGGCGATCGTCTGAGAAGGCGACGAGGCCGAAACGTTAGCCGGATTAAGTGTTAATATCTTGGACATGGCCATCTTAACTCTGTACTATTAACTAAAATGGCAAAAATTTACCGAATTCAGAAGCCGTAGCTCCACCGGATTTTTATCGCTCAGCTTTTTCTTGAAGGATTTTCCGAACTTTTTCTGTATAGGTGCTTACAAAAAGACACCCCTGCAGAAATGTACAACCGTCGACTAGAAAGTACTGCCTGCAGGCACCGACGAAACGCGCCATTCACGCGCAAAAATTTTTGAGGTCGAGTGATGATCGTCGGTTTTTCTCATTTTTTTTTGTGTTTTCCTAGTTTTTCCTGCTCTCTCTTCTATTGTTTTTTGTTTCTTCTGCGTTGTTACGTAGAAAAATAGTAATTTTAGGGGGTTTCCGTGCTGGTTAGGGTGATAAAATCCTGATTTGATGCCAAGGAATAATCGAAATATCAATTATGGTAATTTTTCATGGAATCACTATTTCTTATCCTTATCATTTGTACCAAGCAGAAGATACAAGACTATAGAAGAATGGAAGGATCGGCGAAACACCAAAAATATGACATCGATCATGCCTTGAAGGCTGGAAGAATAGAAAAGCTGGAGGGACGTGTTTTTTTTTCAATTCAGTGTTCATAACCGTTCTTACAAAGCTGCACCGTCAAAATTGGATTTCCTCTGATTCGCACCTCCCGGAATCGCTATGGCAAAAGATTAGCCCACCACACCTGTGGTTTTCCTCGCATGCCGCCATCCAATTTTGATCTCCCCTGACCAATTCGGAATTGTCCTGATTCGCCGTCCAAATCGAGTTTCTATAATTGGCCCCCATCGATGAATGGTACTTCAATATATAAGACAATTCACCTTAATTTTTCCATGGTCTGAAAAATGGTTTGGTTCTACGCCTCAAATTTCTGTATTGAATGCTTCAAGATGAAAATAAATTTATTTGCTTACTACAAGGTTAAATGTGTAATAATCTGAGGATTTCCTCCGTAAAACATTGACACAGGGGTGATTCATAATGATTCATTGTGAAAAAACTCTTCTGTGCTAAAAATCCTCGAAAACAACTTCCCATCCAGTGGCTTGGGCAGGGGTGTCCAGCTGCCGACAGCCTTTCTGTAATAGCCAAAAGTTTTAAAGGCAGTGTTCACGATAAAAATGAGCTTCGATTTTTTAGGCGAAATCGGCAGCTTAGGGGCCTATTGCCACACCGACATTGAGAAATCTGGGGAAAACGGGCATGGGACGACCTCATAGGGCCCCGAAGTTGGAGTCCCGTGAACTCGCCACACCCATCGTGCACTTTCCACACCGATCAATGTTCCAGTTGCACTGGCCGTTGGGAGACGAGCATCCGCCACGCCCATTGGCACTGGAACGTGCGCACGGCATTGGAGCGCTTCTGCACGCGGTTCAATCGATCTTCGGCCGCCGACTGATAGCAGCAGCTCCAAGCAGGTTCCGAAAGGTGGCGAATAAAGGAAGCCATCGTCAGTGCGATATGCTAATAGGTAAGATTCTTTTCTCCTCTATTGGTTCTTAATGTGATTCTGCTCAGTTTCGTCTCTTTTTTTTTTGGTTTTTCGGCAGATTTTTTTCGACAACTTTTCATTATTTTTAGTTAATCCATTCTGATCAAATTGTTTCCCATGTCTTTTTATGTGACTTTTATTGTTTAAAAACTAGATGTTTTTGAAATGTTTCGTTTCCAGGGATGACAGATACTGTGGGGCCAGTGACAAATCCGAGAAGTGAGTGATGTTTGTTTTTTTCGGCTAGTTAGATCATTATTTTTTTCAGTTACTTCGTTTTTGAGAGGCGATTCCTTTACAATTTCATGAACGAGCTAAATCAAAACAGCGGCGCGGTATATGCTGGAATTATAGTTTTTTTTCATTTTCGTCAGAACGTGGCAGTATAGGACCCTTCTCTTCGTCAACGTACGCTGAGCGGTAAATCCCTAAAGAGGGATTGTGCGTCAGTCCGTTTTAATTTGTAGTTTGTTTAGTAGCACTTTTTGTACTGACAATGAGGGTCAAACAGACTTTTGTGTCGGACCTTGACGAAGTTACGACCTCCTGTTGACCAGAAAGTATCGGACGATTCCACCAATTACCTCTAAAAGTTTTCGTTCTTGGCCCAATATTCATGCTTCCCCCCCCCCCCTGAATCTCCGCTTCCGAAGTTAACTCTTTGCGACCTTCTTCCCCTAGTCTCGAAACAGTACCCCGCTTGATCGTAGACCAGTTTCAGGCAGAAGATTGCAATATACCGCTCAAAAATGCGTCCCCCTTTTCCGTCAGTGAAGTTAAAGCCTAGTTTTGACTGCATCGCTGCTGATTTCCGTCGCAGCGATTTGGCACCCGCTGCTGCAGCGATTCGGCAGCGGCAGCGATTTTGTTCGTAGTGCACAGCCTCATGGATGATCGAAGAAATTCAATCAATCAGTGAAGCAAATGGCTGGTAGTCATCAATAACACGTTTCAACTCGTAAACGCTGATCTTGCCATGTAAAAGGGTCAACGTTTACGAGACGAAACGTGTCATTCGCTGGTAATCTGCCATAATGGCCGCGATGGAGCGATGGTCAGCGACCATTGGCAATCGCTCCTCCACCAGCGAAGCAGTAAAACATAGGATTTCGTCGCCGCGACCCAGCGATGTAGGACGTCTGCCACGAAGCGATCACAGTTGGAGCGGCTCTCCATTACGCGCGATGAAAAAGGAACAGTTGTCCCTCGCATGGCCGCAGCGACCACCTGCAGTCAAAACTAGACTTTAGGCTCACGTTGTGATGATCGCTGAGGCCTCAGCTTTGGACGGCGAGAGCAGGGTCAAGCGGTGTTGCGAAATTTTGTAACGCTGGTGAGGGGGTCCCAAAAATTTCGGCCAAAAAGTGACGCTTAAGCCTAGTTTTGACTGCAGGTGGTCGCTGCGGCCATGCTAGGGACAACTGTTCCTTTTTCATCGCGCGTAATGGTTAGGCGCTCCAATTGTGATCGCTTCGTGGCAAAGTCCTACATCGCTGTGTCGCGGCGACGAAATCCTATGTTTTACTGCATCGCTGCTTGTAGAGCGATTCTCAATGGTCGCTGACCATCGATCCATCGCGGCCAAAATGGCAGCGATGGAGCGATTGCCAGCGAATGACACGTTTCGTCTAGTGAACGTAGACCCTTTCACATGACAAGATCAGTGTTTACGAGTCGGAGCATGTTGTTAATGGTGACTGGCCATTACTTTCCACCGATTGATTAATTTTTTTCGATCGTCAATGTGGCTATGCACTATGAACAAAATCGCTACCGCTGCTACATCGCTGCAGCAGCGTGTGTAAATCGCTGCGATGAAAAATAGCAGCGATGCAGTCAAAACTAGGCTTTAGGGGGGTTCGCTGTAATTTTGGACCAAAAATGAAAATTTGGTCGATATCCCGAAAATTCCGGTATTAATGGTCACCGAAGGTGAGGATCGTAGCATTGCTCCGGTTTGAGACGCTTGAGCGCGACAACTGAACGAATTTACGGCGTCTGACAGTTTTAGTAATCTAACATATTGATTATTTTGGTTTTCTGAACGACCCGAGTATCCAAATACGGTAAATAGTTTTTGTTTGGAAAAAATAAACTGCCCAGAAATCGCGCTCAAGGGGGGGGGGTCGCAGAAATTTCGGATTCTGGGAAAAAACTTGTTGGTCGTTCAGATTTCGAAGTATTACGCAACACCCCGCTTGACCCTGCAAGCGGGGTTGCGAAATTTCGCAACGGGTGGTGGTGGGGGTCGCAAAAACTCTAACCTGAAAATGAAGGTTAGGGGGGATCGCAAAAAGTTCGGAGCAAAAATGAAACTTTCGCGAGGATATCTCAGAAATTCTCGCTATTTTTAGTTTTCAAAGGAAAAGAGTGAGCCCGACTAGTGAACGAATTTTCGGCGGCTGACAGTTTTAGTGATCAATTATGTTGATGATATTTAGGTTTCCCGGACGACCCGAATGTTCAAAAAACCGTATACTCTGGTTTCATGAATAAATCGTGCCTCCGGGGGCGGGGGATCGCAAAATTTAGGGTTCTGGAAAAAAAAATTGATGGGGGTCACTCTGATTTCCAAAAAGTACGCAACGCCTCGCTCGACCCTGGGATCATTATAGTGGAATGGCTCTCTCACCTTGCTTATCGGTTGAAAAATCTATAAAATCAAGTTTTTTTTTTGGAAAATCCAACCAAGGTAAAGGCTATAAAACCGCGAATTTCTCAGGGTCTCTACGCAGGCTGGTGCGGAGCGGAGGTTACAGACAGTGAGAGAGCGCATGACAGGCGGAGGGAACAGAATCGTGAGAAATACGACGTTTTACAGAGGACAACTTGTAGAGCGGGGAATTTACTATCCAATGGGCTATGTGATGTTGCCCAAATTTGCGAAATTCGACGCGCAATCTCCAACTGAAAAAGCGTAAGGACTAATTTCCCAACTGTATATAAGATTTTACAGTTTTGCCTCCCTTTTTTATGTGAGAAATCGTTTTTAGGCTTCACGCACGATACTACCACAATTCGGCTCAAACGATAATCAAGGCCATCTAGAACAACGGGACGCGAACGAGTGCTTTTCCGGAATACAGAGAATGTTGCAGAGTGCGCTTGCGGCAAATAAGGGTAATCATTTCCATTTTCGGTGTTCAGATGGCGAAAAGTTCTGGCCTAAAAGCCATCACTAGGGGTTAATTGGGGCAGGGTCTTGCGAGGTTGCACCATGGCGCAACGGGGGGGGGGTCGGAAGAACCAAGTCTCAAAGCCAAGGGCGGGGGGATAATTCGAGGAGCTCATTACACGTCCATTATCCATTTCTCGATTTTACAAAGATTACGCTAGGCTACGGCAGGTTTAATTTTGCTTGGCTACTTAACCGGCCCCAAACTGAAATGAGCGCTAAATTATTATTTTTTTTCTGTTTCAGAAGTGTCGGAATTTTCTAATAACCATTTTTAGTGGCTCAGAATTGTCAGAAAAATTTCACTACAAAGGCGGATCGTAAATTTTTAGATGTTTTCACAAAATTCTGACCACCAATGGGAGGGGTCGTAGACCCGGGGATGCTTAGAAGATGTTTAATCCATCGTAACCTATTCTTCACTTCCGCACTGCCGTTCAGTCCGCAATGTGCGCTTGATTGCGAAATCGTGCTGCGGCGCGGTCGCGAGTACCCTCAGACAGGGATGTGGGATCACCCGGGCACCAAAGGACAAAAGCGCCCGGGTGATCCCACATCCTTGTCTGAAGATGTTCGCAACCGCGCCGCAGCAAGATTTCGCAATCAGGGTCTACTTTGCGGACTGAACGGCAGTGCGGAGGTGAACTGTACAGTTGCTTTTCTAACATCGAAAAAGACATAGGGACAAATCCAAGACACCTGACTTACCAGTTATATGGATCGTACTTTACCGTAACTACCCTAAAAACTAGGATAAGACCTCATATTCGTTTTCAGCGCTCCACCTAACCTTTTGAGCGAAACTTGAAAGATTTTTGAAAAGTAGAGTAGCACCGATTTTTTTTTGTTAAGAGTGGTGTACCGCAAAGCTCAACGGTAAATCGTTTGCGCCACATTTCAGAGACAGTTGGGAAGGATATTCGTGAATTCTTCCGAGGCCGTTACCAGGTGACTCAAAAGTGCCTAGAATCTGATGAGGAGCCACTCCAGGTGACGAAAGAGGAGTTTTCCAGGTTAGTGTTGTCTCTTTCTGACTCCAGGTACCAGGTTGTCCAATAATTCTTGTCCGAAAATTTCATCATTTTTAATTTCTTTCAACTTTATTGAAAAACCAGTCTAATCAACAATATAATCACCACAGTTATCCACAACAGTGATTCATCGATTGAGCAGGTCGCCGATGCCCTTCGCCCAGAACTCCGGGGGCTGCGACTCGAAGAAGTCCGCGTCGGATTTGAGGTTGTCGTAGTTGGTGAATTTTCTTCCGGTCAAACGGTGCTTCAGCGGGCGGAACAAGTGGTAGTCGGAGGGGGCGAGGTCCGGGGAATACGGCGGATGGGCAACCGTCTCCCAGCCGAGCGTCGCCAACTTCTGCTGGGTTTCCTTCGCCACGTGGGGGCGCGCGTTGTCGTGCAGCAGGTAGACCGAGGCCCCGTCGGGGACGCTTTTCTAGGATGGCGGCGGCTAGTTTCTCGAGCTGATCGGTGGAGATGGAGGCGGTGACCGTCCTTGTGGGAGCAGCTCGAAGTACAGCATGCCCTTGGTGTCCCACCAGCAGCAGAGCATGATCTTCAGCGGGTGCAGGTCGGCTTTCGGCGTCGTCGGCGACTCTTTTCCGCGCGGGATCCAGACGGAACGGCGGGCGACGTTGTCGTAGAGGACCCAGCTCTCATCCCCAGTGACCAGGTCATCGAGAAACTCCTTGCGATGCGGACGAAGGAGGAGGGACTGGCAGACGGCGACGCGGCTCTGCTTGTTGGCGTCCGTCTGACGGTAGGGGATCCAACGGGCCAGAACTTTGTGGTAGCCGAGTAAGTTGAGTCGATTGTGGATGGTGGACTTGCTGCAGCCGAGCATCGTCGCCAGTTCACGGGTGGTGGCTTCCTGCTTCTCCTTGATACAGCGACGGACTTCGTAATCATCCACCGTAGAAGGCCTCCCGCTGTGCTCCCTGTCCTCGAGGCTCGTGACGCCGCTCTCGAAACGATTAAACCAGCGGCTGACTGTGCGTTGAGACACTGCATCCTCCTTGCACGCTTTGCAGATGGTGGCGACCGCGGTGCCCGTGTCGTTGACCAGCAGCCACTCGTAGTACACGAACGTCGAATTCGACCTTGGTCCATTTTAGCTTGTACTGGTAGCTAGACGCGGCGACTGCGCCTTATATACCCCTAGCGTAGAAGTTTGGAGAATCTTCTAGAAGGTTCTTACACTTGCCTGATATTATAACACTTCTAAGGAAAGTTATAGAATTTTGAAATTTTTCGAACAGGAATTATTGGACGGCCTGGTAGCTCATTCACATTATATAAAGAGGTTTTTCAGCTCTCTTGCTTCCTTTCTGCCGATGTTCGATACATTGAAAGTGGGATCAAAGAGAACTTATTCGGGGAGATTGTGAAAATCAGCGTTGTTCTTGGACGAAATGCGAAGTGGGAGGGAAATGTGAGAGATTTTCAAGAAAATAGGCCTTTTTTCGGTGTTCTGAAGTGAATTGTAAACTCATTTTTGTGCTAGAAATTTGTGTAATAGAGACCACTCAGAAACGTAGAACCGAAAAACTCTAATTTGGAAACATTATAATCATATTGCCATTCCCGATTTCCTCCGAAGTTTCGTTACCTTTTTCCGAGAATCAGAAGGCCAACAAGTCCGTGGCAAATCGAGACCAGGGTAAAGCAGGGCATTGCTTAATTCTTATAAATCGAAACGACCACATAACTCCGGAATTTTTTTCCAAAATTCAAATTTTCTGAGCCCCCCCCCCCCTCCCCCAAGGCGCGATTTCTGAGCAAATTATATTTGATTACTTAAATTTCCAGACGTTCAGTAGTCGGGCTCGAGCATTTGGAATCCGTTCAATTCTTGTCTTCTTCTCTTCTTTGCAGCCACATTGAGGGTTTTGTCATAGGTTGAGGAACTGGGCGACCAGTAGCGGATTCGTCCATAAGTTCATTACGGTCAGCGTGGTGGGTCTGTCCGGACATTCGAACAAGTGTGCAGTATCATGGCCGAGGCAGCCACAGTCCGGGCAAACATCTGATTTGCTGCTGTTTATTTTGCTGACGTAGGACATAAGCATGGTAGAATGACCACAGCGCAGCGATGCCAGGGTGCACCTGGCCCTTCTTCCGAGTTGAGCCTCGGATGTGCAGACTTGGGGCGGCACTGCCCCCAATATGGGATTAATGGCCGCCTTTTCCAGATGGCACCGTATGAACTGAGTATGCTCCTCGCGCAATAGACGGAGTCGTTCTTGCTGTGAGTCGTGCCATCTTTGCAGATTGACTTTGCTGGGAACATCGGCGAATGGCTTTCTGACGCCTCTCTCTCTGACGGGGTTTAGCACTCTCCAAGAGGGGTGATTTGGTCGTTTGACAATGTTGATGAAAAATTGTTGGGCCTGGAGCTGACAGTGCTCCCTTACTGGTAATAAGCGGGTCTCAGCATGCAAGTAATCGACTGGGGAACTTCTTGCACATCCGGTGGCGATTTGAAGAGCTACATTCTGTTTGCGTTTCATCTTAGTCCAAGAGGATTCCGAAACTAGATGCTGCCAAACTGGTGCGGCGTGTTCTAGTGCAGGCTGCAGAATCGCCTTATACGTTGTGATAATGGTTTCCTTGTTGATACCCCATGATGTAACGCTCAGGGCCCTAAGCACGTTAAGCTTCGCTCTAACGATAGCCTGCTTCTGTTCCGTATTCTTATGGAACTTGGATCGAGCACGAGTCCGAGAAGTCTTGGGAAGCGGGCCGCAGGCAAACGATCTACATTCCATTTGACATACGGATGTGCGCTGTGTTCAGATGGGTCTGTTGTGAGTACGGATACCGATGACTTTGACGCAGAAATCTTCAGCATTTTGCGGTCGAAGAAGCTTTTCAGTGTGATCAAGTACCCCGTTAATCTTAGCGGCGGCCACATTCATGTCCCGATCACGACACAATACAGTCACATCATCAGCGTAAGCGACCACCTTGATATCCTGGGGAGGGGTGGGCATATCTTCGAGGTACAGACTAAAGAGAGCAGGTGACAATACGCCGCCCTGTGGGACTCCAGCCGCAATCGGAATGCTGTTTGAGACATGATTCTCGAACACCACTCTAGCCCGTATTCCCTTGATGAATGCCGATATCCAGCGTTTCTGCCACGGCGATATGGATAATTCCAGTAAGTTGCTTGACAGAACTCCATGGTTCACTGTGTCGAAAGCCTTAGTGAGATCCAAGGCAACTGCTACAGTTCTTTCCGGCTTATACGCGTCGAAACCATTAATTGCATAGCTCGTAATTTCTAACAAAGCTGTCGTGGTGGAATGCATTTTTCTGAATCCATGCTGAAACACCTGTCTCTCGTTATGCTCAGCCAGGTCCTTGACGATCAGCTTTTCAGCTACTTTAGCAAAAGAAGACAACAAGCTAATGGGCCGATATCCCTTGACTGAAGCTTGGGGCTTGCCAGGCTTGGGCAGCGGAACGACGTTTGCCATCTTCCAATTCTGCGGGATAGTACACGACCTGAACGAGGTGTTTATCACATCAGTGAGAAGCGGTAGTAGGTCAGTGGGTATCTTCTTCAAGACAGCAGGACATATCCCATCAGGACCAACAGTTCCGAGCGCAGAAGCGGCTTCCTTTCCTGATTTGAATACGCCGATGTCGGATTCGATTGTGGAGACGGTGGCAGGCGAGCTCTTACCCGAGAGCTTCCGTAAAACCCGCCAAGTAGCTGCACTGTCCGTCTTAAGATCCAACAGTCCGGTGAACTTCTCCCACTCTTCTTTCTTGTGTCTGTCCAAATCCTTTTTGATCTCACTGTCAAGCTCAGCAACCACGGGGTCCAGATGATAAAACCGCTCTCCTCGCATCTCTCGTTCTAATTTTGTCGAGGATTTCCCTGTTGACATTTGGATAGAACGTCTTGACGCGACCGATAGGAATAGCCGCATTCATGGCCTTGCGGATTGCGTCAGATAAATGGCACTCTTTCTGGTGCACGCTTCCATAGCGCGGGTAATCTGCCGATAGGCGAAGCGCAACTTCACTGAACAGGCGCCAGTGTGCTCGGCCTAAATTAAGATAAGAACGCTGGCGAACACCAGAAAAGGGAGCGAGAGAATTGGATAGGTCGATGTGGACAAAGACAGGAACGTGGTCTCTCGGCAAAGTCGTCGAGGTAGACCATGAGCAGCAGCTAGAAAGGTTGGACGAGACAGATATGTCTGGGCTAGAAGATCGGCCGTTGGCAGGGATACGAGTGGGCTGATCATCGTTTAAAATGACCAGGTCGCACTCATCTGCCCATTCTTCGACGTCATTTCCTCTAACATCAGGACCGAGAGACGAGCAAAAGGTGTGAGCGTTGAAATCACCCGCGAAAACGAGCGAGGATGAGAGGGAGCAGTCGCTCAGCTGCTTGAGAAGTGAGACAGGATTGTAAGATGAAGGGCATGAAGTGGTAGGTGGAATGTATATGTTGAAAAGAGAAAGGGGTGTTTTTAGGGGGAGATGGATTGGGAGGTACTCGAGAGTACCGTACGTGGTGGTGCTGGGAATGAGGTGTGAGGGAAGTGAAGATAGAACGGAAGTAGAAACTCCACCGCTGAGAGATGACCTTGGAGCATGGTAAGAAGTATAGCCTGGGATATTGGGATGAGGATAGGTAGGGGATGGAGAGAGCTTGGTTTCTTGAACCATGATCACGTCTGGATGGTAAGTACGTGCAAAGAGAGAGAGTTCAGAAAGCTTGGCACGAAGGCCGTTTAGATATGATATGCACAATAGAAAGGGGGCGATTTGAGATAGAGGAATCTGAGTTGGAAGGTGAGGAGCATAATACACAACGAAAAGATGAGTTATGATGCCTCACAGAACTGAGACCCGAACAGGAGAGATGCACCCACCTTTTGCATCCGAAGCACTGGGCGCTGGTATGTCTCCAGTTAACATCATTGCCGCACGTGGCGCATAGGTACTTCTGAGCGGGTCCAGGATTCCTCTCCACGCCGGCCCTTTGCAGGAGAATCCGAAGGAGAGCTGCGGCCGGCCAGCACCTCTCCCATGACAAAAACCCTCTTTTTGGAGGGGATTACGTCGGTTCGCACGGAGGCGATCTTCTTTCCTCCACCTCGGACAGTCGGGGCTTAGTACGTCGGCACAATACCGTTAGTACGCCGGCACAAAGGGATCGGCAGCACCTGTGCTGTAGCTGCTGGTAACAGCAGGATATGCTGGCAACGAGCAGGAGCTCCTGTTGCTTGTGCTGGCATACTAACGCTTTGTTTATCGTGGCACGCGTGCTATTGCCAGCCACTCTCTCCTAGTGTCTGCTGACTCTCTTCTATTGATTTGTCTCATACGAATGAACATTGCAGCATCCTCCTGTACGACGGCGGCGGGTATATAAGGCGGCCAGTCTCGCTGAGGGGGCAGTTGGCCGTTTGAGGCCAGTCCGATGAGGGGACCTTGTGACACTGTTCGGATGTTAATTTTTCGAACGCTGAGGGGATCATCCTCATCGCCCATCGCGAGGGAAGCCTCCTGGTTGCGGACCGCGGCAAGGATGGCCTCCTTGCTGCTGGCCGTGACACGAATTATATCCAATACCGGTAAGGAGGGTGGCAGTCCAAAATCTGTCGGTAATGAACGTTAGTACGCCAGCATACGTTGGCAGGATATGCTGCCGCAACCAGCAGCTCCTGCACACAACGAGCGTTAATATGCCAGGTATGCCCTGGCGTACTAACGGTATTGTGCCGACGTACTAAGCCCCGACTGTCTGAGACACTGCCACGACACGAACGTACGACATCTCGGCAGCATCAATTCTCGGAATTCGTAGAGTTAACTTCAGGACATCATGGTTTCAGACTAATCGTAACGTGTGCCATGTCACCAGGAGCGCTAAATTGGGCCTAACGCTTCTAGAGCACAGGAGAAGAAGGTTTGATTTGATAATGATGTATAAGATCATTCATGGTAGTGCTGGTATCAAGGCTAGCCTGCTGTTCAAGCTGAGACCATTAACTACTAGGGGAGCGCCAGTGAAATTGGGCCGTGTTGGGGCCAGGCGGAATGTAAGACAGCACTTCTTTGTCAACAGGGCTGGGTCTGAGTTTAATAAATTACTTCGGTCAGGGTTGGTAGTTGGGAAATTCACTGAATCCAAGAAGACACTTGAGAGTTATCTGCTGTCCCAGGTGTGATGTTTATTGAATCTCATTCCTTCATGATGCCTGTGTACGCTTCATGGTCAATTTAACTATTTGCTTGATTGTTGTGCTACTATGTTTAGTCTCCTTGGCTTGCTGTTGGGTATTTCGTTTCGTTGTTTGTCTTTCATACGGTTCTACCGTGTAATAAATGAAATGAAATTCTGCGATTCTTCCCTTTGGTAACCAAGAATATCAAGAATTCAATTCAGTTTTAATTTAGGACCGAAATTTCTGCGATCCCCTAACCTTCATTTTCGGTACAACATTGTTACGACCCCCTCATCAAGCTGGGTTGCGAAATTTCCAGGGTTAAGCGAGCCGCTGTGTATGGCCTTAGCAGAGCTACGATTCCCTCCCCGTACTGAGCCAGAATTCTGAACGTGTTTTAGGCGTCTGATAGTTTTCGTATTCGAATATAACCTGCCCAGAAATCGTGCTTCTGGGGGGGGGGGGGGTCGCGAACAATTTTGGAGAAAAATTTTCATGGTGAAGGTAGCTACGATTTCGAAAAACTACGCAACGCCCGTTTGACCCTGGGCGAGAGGGGGGAGCATACCCTTCGCTGACCACCACGCGAAAAAATAGTAAATAGTGAGCATTCGGCGCAGGATTGCGACTCGGTGCAAGAGGTGGTAGAAAAATTGGGGAGAATTTCTGAAAAAAGGTGAAAATTTTCGGGGTCGCAAAATTTCTGAGCGAGAGTGAATTTTCGTCAAAATACTATATTGCGTGGGATAATTTTGCATTTTGAACTTTGGTTAGTAACACGAGTAAAGGTAAAGAAACCTTCGATTCTGGGGGATCGTTAAATTTTCGAGAATTTTTTCTAAATTTCAATTAGGAAGGGGGGGGTCGTAACTCAGACGAACATCGGCGCAACGCCCTGCTCAACCCTGATTCGGCGGTACTAAAGTTTTTAATAAAATTCTTTGCTGTAAATCATTAAATTTCGCCAAAGCTTCTATACATGCGAAGTTCAATGCCACTACCAGGGGTGTGCGGCAAAGGAATTTAAAATTTCGGCAAACTTCAACGGCAACGGCAAACCCCAAAGAATGACCGCCAAACGGCAAACGGCAAAAGCGTTTTCGTGCGACAATACACCAACATTTACTTACAAGGGAGGGTTGCCTACTTCAGTTGGAGTTTCGGGATGCAATTTTAACATGTTCTAAAGGGAGGACAGTGTTCCAATATCCCATGCTCAGAATCTGCCGAATGCCTCAGGCAGTCCCCAAAAGGGTCAAAATCTGATCAAGGCCTGAACGGTTCGGCCGAAGTGAGTAGAGCTGACTTAATGATTGAATTACCTGTAGATATGTTCAGAATAGATGTAAAAAGTTTTGGTGCATTGATTCTGTCAAGATAAGGAATTATGCATTGTTGCCCAAACCCTGATCTATTCTGAACATACATAAAGGTAATTCAATCGTTAAACCAGCTCACTTCGGCCGAGCCGCTCTGGCCTTGTTTGAATTTGGACCTTTTCAGGGACTGCCTGAGGCACTTAGCAGATTCTGAGTGCGGGATATGGGAACACTGTCCTCCCCCTAGAACATATTAAAAATGCATCCCGAAACTCCATCTGATGTACGCAACCCTTTCTTGTTAGCCATGTCGTATTCCATGCAATACAATACCCGCACTAATTTACTCAAAAAAGTCGCGAATTCGCGAGTTTTTGTCATATCTCGGCTCAAAGTGACCCGTTCGTGGAGCTAGGGACATATTTGAAATTTTAATCGAGACCTCTTCATTTTGAGCACACACATCTTTAGGCCTGCAAACAAGGCATATAGAGTTAACAGGAAAATCGAGTGAACGAAAACACCACCAACGTCCCGTTCTCAGCTTAAACGGGGCCAATCGACTCGGGACTTGGCCTACAACTTCACTATCTGATACTCTTTCAAATAAGCATTGCAGCAGCCCAATCCGGAAAAGTCGATTTTTCATCCACTTCACATGTGCCAAGTCCATCATCGCTTCAAACGGGACCCGGTTAAGAGATCTTTGTGCTCAAAATGAAGAACTTTCGATGCTGGTTCCAAATATGCTGCTAGCTCCCCGAACGGGTTACTTTGAGTCGTGTTATGACGAAGAGTCGCGACTTTAGGCTCAGGGATATCAATTTCGCTCACTTCAAACTATGAGTGAATGGTTACCCATGTGAGACTACAGGAGAGGAGTAAGACTAGTGTAGTTGAATGCAGTGCTCGCGGTAAAAGCAGCCTTTGAATTGTCAAATCAAAAGCTCCGAGAGGCATGTTGATCGAATGCACAGAATGAGGGGGTACCTAGAGACAGTTCGACTGGTACAACGCGCGCGACGGATGGCCGCTGTGCTCACATCGCCGCTGGAGCTCCGCGTGCAGTGCGTTTAGCCAGCTGGACTGCTCTTGGACTTTTCCGTTTCTGTGTATTTGGCCTACAAACCGGCACAAGGCCAATAACAGCAACAATGTCGGCTAAAAACTAGCAACAAATCGATCTATACTGTCCCGAAACTTGAATGTGATTTACCAGCCCCACTCACCTCCCCTGTGGCTACCGAGGAAGTGGGTGGGGCGAGTACACCACGTTCAAGTTTCGGGGCCGTATATTGTTACTGGTTGCTCGTTTTAAGCCGGTTTTCCACACTGTTGTTGCAGTGGGCCTCGAACCCTTCGATTTCTGGCAAAAAGTTGAATGCGGTTTCAATAGTTGCCTTCAAAGATTTTTCATAGTTTCATTTTTACACCATTTCATAACAAACCCAGCTCTGTCATTGAGTCAACCCTCCATTTCAGCTTATGATCTCCAAAACAACTATATTATTGAACACAGCCTATAATGAACGCTGTGAATATTGTTCAACTTTTAGAAAGCCGGACAAAGTGTTAGCAGAACTGATAAGTTTTCTATCCCAATTATTACCATAAGCCAACCGACCGACGATAAGCGGGCCTATATATACGAGTTCTCAACTGGTTCATATCTTTCAACAAGGCTGCTTTTGCTGTAATTTTGGCATGTTTGAGGGGTTAAGAGTTGATGATTAAAAAAGACATTTGGGGCTCCCAAACAATTTAGAACTCGAACGAACTCCTCTGGTTTCCCAATCGAGATGTTTTCATCAGTTAGCGATTGAACGGGTACAATCATACATTGAATGGGCTGGAACTAGAAGCTTGAACTAGTCAAAATAATCATTTATAGCAGCTCCGAATCGCTGTCCAACCCAGAAACTGCAGTGAGCGCAAATTCTGTTGTTTTGACGAATTTTTGCCGAAAATTTGCCGTTTTAGACGGAAATTTCGGCAAGCGGCAGCGGCAAACCCCAAAAATGGCCGGCAAACGGCAATTGCCGCACACCCCTGGTCACGACCCAGTTGAGGACCAAACAAATTTGCAAGATGTATGAATGGGAGCCGCACGAATTTTCAAGCTGAAGAGGGGGCGGCACGAGTTTTTAAACTGAAGTGGGCCTAGTAGAAGAATCACACCGAAACCTCGACTTCGAATTTTTGTAGTAATTTCTCATCAAGATCGGGCTCTGTGAGGGTTATTATAAAACTTCCACGACATTCCTACCCTACTGATGAGCCTCGAGGAGTGTCTGTGATACTTCATAGAAACTGTGTTGTCGTACCTGTCTAGGGTTGAGAGGCGAAACAGGTCTCATGTACCTGTTCGTTCGTTGGTGCTCTACTTTTCAGCATTCTCTCTGTCCGTCCCGAGTTCGTCGAGAAGGCTATTTTCGCGGGCTCTGGTGATGATCCCAAGTCAATTTATCCGCGTTCGGACGTCGCTATGGCAGTCGTCGAACTTTTTGAGGTACTTCTTGAGGTCAGCTCAGTGTTTCCGTGCAGTTTCCGTCTCTATATTTATGCCTGACAAAGTACAATACCACCCTCGAACTTCGCGAAAAGCGCGTTTTTTTGCGCCCTTCTGGAATAACTCCGTGAAATTTTCCAAGGCTTTCGACAGGGTCTCTCATTCCAAACTCATGCTGAAGCTCGCTCAAGTTGGTATTCATCCTAGAATTATAGCATGGATAAGAGCCTTCTTAAGCAACAGGTCGTTTGTTGGTCGGGTTAATTCAACTTTTTCTGATCCCAAACCCGTTTGCAGTGGCGTACCTCAGGGAGGAGTTTTGTCTCCTATACTTTCTATTATATTATATTTATTATTCTATTATATAGCTCTGCTTTTGCTGATGATTTCAAAATTTTCTCCGATCAATACGCCAAGTGACAAGGAGTACTAGCAAATTGCGTTGGATAAGGTTGCAAGCTGGTCTCAAGACTGGAGCATGTTGCTTTCAGAAGAAAAAACTAAAGTCCTGCACATTGGAAGTAATAGTTCAGGTGATTTTTATACCGTTGATGGTCAGCAGCTCCAGGCTGTCGATAAGGTAATGGATTTGGGTTTCCTGGTACGCAGCGATCTGACCTTTGATGCTCATTGTGCTAAGGCTGTGTCCAGAGCTAGTAAAGTCATGTATAGCATGCTCAGAGCCCTGTCCAGCAACAGCGAAAGGGTGCTTCGTAATGCTTACAAAACGTATATCAGACCACACCTTGAGTATGGAACTGTAATTTTCAACCCCCACAAGGTCTCGACCACGAGTGTGTTGGAAAAACTCCAAAACAGGTTCACACGCAAGGTGATGATCCGGGTCAGGGGTCTCAGCTATAGTGAAATGCCGTGCAGCTTTGCTAGGAATAAGGGGCTACAACTTGAATCGCTGGCCTGCAGAAGGAAAAGGTTCGATCTTCTGATGGTTTATAAGATCTTGTATGGGCATGTTGGACTCAAGCCAAACGATTTCCTCCAACTCAGGGCATCTACCACAAGAGGCAGCAGTTTTAAGCTCGTCCGCAACATAGCCAGGAGGAGTTTGAGGCATCACTTCTTTGTTAATAGAGCAGGAAGTGAGTTTGAAAAGTTACTCAAAAGGGGCAACCTCCCTACAACTCTTTCCGCGTTCAAACGTAGCTTGGATCAGTACTTGATGACTGAGGATGATTGAGCCTGTTTTAATTCATATTGCTACTGTATCCGTTTCCTGTTTTTTTTTATATTCAGTGCTTTTCATTTGTTTTCCTATGTAACTTAGTTATGCAGGCATGACCTGCAATAAACAAATACAAATACAAATTCGGTGTTTTGAAGGCAAGAAAGATATTGCTGGAATCGAAGATCTACAAGATGGTGTCAAAAATTCACTGATATCTTACTATTCATTAATTATAGACATGTTGCTCTTTCCAAAACACGTTTTGACTCGTCAGGACGCTCGGCCGGCATTTCAATTTTTTTGAGCAACATACCTATAACACTATGAAGAAAAATTTAACTTTTTTCTGTTCCTGGGTTGAAATTGTGCTTTCCTAACCCTCTCAGTCTAGAACAGACAGGAAATCGCTATTATCCCAGAAAAACTTCGCTTTTAAGACTAGGACAATGGAATTCGGAAAATCGAGTGTTTATGTAAGACAATTTTTGTTCCTGGCTTCTAAGTGTTATATTTCAATTGTTTACGCCTTGTGTATGTTAAAAATGACTTCATTAAGCACAAACTTTGCTTACACGACGACAGCACGAAGAAAACTCTCTTTTTTTTGTGAAAACAGAACGATTTTTATTTATTTTCGGCACTATGATCAGGTAAAAACAAAAAATGCACAAGGAATAGACAAACATGATCAGAAACCAATCAGCATGTTTCAGAAATGTGTAAATTTTCTAGATTTACGATTGTACTGTGAATCACTCTGTCGAAGTTGCACCAAATGTAGTCCGCTCTCATGGTTTCGTTGAACTGGCCTTGGTAACGATGTTCAAAGTTGAATTTATCTTGATGAAAGGGCTCGCCTTGCTCGTTGATTTTTTCAAGATGCGAATCAATGATATGGACTTTCAGAGACATTCTGCATCCCATTTTGGCGTAATTCTTTATGAGAGTGCACCAACTCCACACAGCTTTCAGCTTTGTGATCACCTAGGAAGCCGTGAACAGCTGCAACGGAATTCCACCGAACCGCTCTCACCGTTCTGTTCAACAGCTTGGCGAAATCCTCACATTTTATGATCCACATGATCTGTGGTCCGACGAATACACCAGCCCTGATCTTAGCCTCGGACAGGGTCTTTACCTAGGACAGTATAACAAAAACATGATGAGGGATTACATTTGGGTGCAACTCCAAGAGAGCGATTCACAGTACAATCGTAAATCTAGAAAGTCTTCACATTTCTGAACCATGTTGAGTGGTTTCCGACTGTGTTTGCCTATTCCATGTGCATTTTTTGTTTTTACCTGTTTATAATGCCGAAAATGAGAAAAAAATCTTTCTATTGTCACAAAAAATCGTATTTTTCTCGTGCTGTTGTAATGTAAGCGAAGTTTGTTCTCAATGAAGTCATTTTTTCACGTACTTTGGACATAAGCAATTGAAATGTAACACTTAGAAGCCAGGAACAAAAATTGTGTTACATAGTGCAATTAAGGTATGGTTCAAGATATCAATGAAATTTTGACACCATCTTGTAGATCTTGATGATACGATTCTAGCAATACCTTTCTCACCCCGAAAACCCAAATCTGACAGAGGTATTCTGAGGAGGCTCAAAAAACGTGAAAACGTGTTTTTTCGCTGATTTGCCAAGTTCAAGGGTGGGTAATGTACATCGAACCGACGAACATTTGTTTTGACTGTAGGTATAACTACGCCCACGTTTTCCTGTGAAAATCTGAAAGTTAGCACCGATGTAAGCTCTCTAAGCCAGTTCTACTACAACCCGAACCAAGAGACGAATCTCTTCTTCTTGTCAGCCATGAACAGAGCATCGCATCAGAGGCGTAGGAAGCTAGCCACCTCACACGGCTTGCACCATAGATCTCGAGCAGACAAGGTTGTAGGTCTGGCCGGACATGAAAATAGATGCAATGAATCTTGTCCAGCACATTCACAATCTGTGCATTTATCTGGGACTGACTGATCAATCCGATGAGTGTAGGCCTTTAGATATTTGGACTGACCGCATCGCAGACCAAGGAGGATTGTTCGGGTACGTCTCGGTAGTCCAGCTTCGCTGTCGTCGACTTGCGGGGGCACGCTGCCATAGATTAAGTTGGGCTGAGCATGAGACAGGTACCCTGCCACGAACCGCGTATGCTCAGCCATCTGGAGTCTTCTTCGCGATAGCTCGGATGTAGCCCAGCGTTGTTGATCGACTGCAGACAGAGAAGCACTGAGCGGCGTGCGTATGCTTCTTGGGTGGGGGCCAGACGACAGAAGATGGTAATTTGGATGGGTCGGGCTCTTGACAATACTTATTAGAAATTGCTGAGACTGGAGTAAGCAGTGCTCTTTCACGGGAAGCAGGCCGGTTTCCCGATGAAGATGCGGAATAGGCGTCGACTTGTGACATCCAGTGATAAGCCTGAGGGCAGCATTCTGTGTTCTCTGCAATCTGCACCAAGAGGATTCAGAGAGATGTCTGGTCCATATAGGGGCACCATATTTCAGGACCGGCTGCACCATGGCCCTATATGTCATACGTAGCACTTCCTTCGTGCTACCCCAGGTGGTTCCAGCCAGTGTGCGAAGAGCGTTGTTGCGAGAGTTGGCTGAGGCAGCACGTATTCGCGCATTCTCATGAAATCGTAGCGAGGGATCCAGGAAGACTCTCAGTAGTCGAGGATGCTTAGAGAGTGGCAGCTCGTGGCCATCCCAGATGACCTTGGGATGAAGCCGATGTTCGATAGTAGCCGTCGCACATAGTGTGACACTTGACTTGGAGGCAGACACAGTCAGCAACTTTGATTTGAGATACACAGCTAACGTTCGTAAGTAGTTGTTCATGGTGGCAGTGGCTCGGTCAATAACTGAGTCCGTGCAAACGATAGTGATGTCATCAGCGTACAGGCCCAGATGAATGCCAGTTGGTGTCTGAGGAATATCAGACAGAAATAGCGAGAACAGGCTAAGGGACAACACCCCACCTTGCGGGACACCGGCTTTCAATGGTACCGAAGACGATAGATGTCCGTCGAACTTGAGACGAATGAACCGATTTTAACAGAGCTATCAATCCATCTTTTAGACCAATTGGGCATGTCCGATTCCAGAATGGATTTCGATAGGAGCGGGATATTGGAGCTATCGAATGCAGCCGAGAGATCAATAGCAACGACGAGGCTTCTACCAGCCGGAGTCTTGCGATTAAATCCAGCTATGATATGCTCGGTGATTGATATCAGGCCAGTGATGGTGGAATGCTCCTTTTTGAAACCATGCTGATGAGTGTTGTGCTGTAAGGCGTTTTGGAGGAGCGGATTGACAACCTTTTCCGCAAGCTTGGCTAGGGGGTAAAGGAGGGAGATGGGGCGGTGGGAGGCAGCCTTGTCCAGTGGCTTGCCAGGTTTGGCGATGGGAATGACGACAGCTTGTTTCCAGCGCGCCGGAATAACACCAGATTTGAATGACGAATAAATGAGATCAGGGAGCAATTCATAATAGGGATCAGGAAGATGCTTGAGATGAACAGCCGATATTCCGTCGGGTCCCTCTGCACGCGAATTTTTCATCGATTTGATGATCTCGTCAATGGCGGAGGGAGGAATAGCAGGGACATCCAGCCGGTTGAGCTTCCTGATTGCTCGCATTGTTCGTCTGTTTTGCATATCACGAGGCGATGAGGCCGATGTGAAAAGTTTGCCGAGCAGACAAGCTGCCTTGTATCCGTGCTCGAATCTTCCAGACGGAAACTCGAGCATATTACGATCCGTGCTCATCTTTTTGCCAGAAATTCGTTTCAGTGTTGTCCAAGCTTTTCTGGCATCAGCGGCAAAATCAATCGACTCGGTTAGCTCTTTCCAGCGCTGCTGCTTGTGTTGATTTAGCAGCTCGGTGATGTTGTCCGACAGCTGCTGTACCGCAGGATCATTGGGATCCGATCTTCGCTCGTCGTCTCTCATCGTGATCAGGTCAAGGACTTCACTGGTCACGTTTGGGTGAAAAGTCCTTACACGTCCAGTGGGAATAGCTGCTTTGGAGGCACGATCGATGGCTTTGACGATAAATTTCTCCTTATCGTAGACTGTTCCGTTCCTCGGGTAGTCGGCCGCCTGGCTGAGCAACACCTCTTCGGATAGGTCCCAGTTAGCCTTACGATAATTGGAATAAAACTTACAACGAGAGCCAGAGAACGGAGCAAGCAAGCTATTAAGTGACAAATCCAATGACGTAATCATGGGAACATGATCACTGGCCAGCGCCACATCGGTAGACCAGTTACAGGAGATAGCTAGCGAGGATGATACAAAGGTGATATCGGGTGAGGAAGGCCTACCCACTGCCGGAAGACGAGTGGGAGAATCCTCATTGATAGGCACAAGATCACAATCATCAGCGAATAATTCAATGAGCTCACCTCTATTGTCAGGCTCTAGAGGAGAGAACCACGAGGGAGAATGAGCATTGAAATCACCAGCTACTAGAACCGAACTAGATGACAAGGCAGTATGAACAGCATGTAAGAAATTTGTGGGGTCGAACGCCTTGGGGCAGGATGTGGATGGGGGTATATAAACGTTGACAATATCAAAGGGGCCACTTTGTAATACAAAATGAACACCCAGACATTCTACAACATCATCAGTGGGTAGATCAAATAGGTGAGAAGATATAGAAGATTTTACAAATGTTGAAACACCACCACCGTGAGACGTACGTGGAACATGATAAGACAAATAACCAGGGAGAAGGGGAAGGGAGCGGGAAGATGGGCTAAGCTTGGTCTCCTGCAGGAGAATGACATCAGGTTGAGTGCGATCTATATACACTGTGAGTTCAGCAATTTTGGCACATAGGCCATTGATATTGAGTTGATAAATGCAAAGACTATGTTGAGGAACCCTAGGAGGATTTACAGAGCAAGACATACAACAGTAAGCATGAGTGTAGTCATCATAGCTGGACAATCCGAACATTTAAGGTGCACCCAGCCAAGGCAACCACCACATCGAATGCTTGCATGTTGAGCAGATAGTCCGCAGTGACAGCAGGGATATCGTGGTGCCTTGCTGCGCGGTCCCGGATTCCTCTCGATGCCAGCTCGTAACGTGGAGTGATTGATGTCCGTTTGATGAGTCTCCATAACGTCGACTCCACAGATCCACCACGCGTAGGTTGAACATCTTGGATTCATCTAGACGAATCTAACAGCAGTCCTCACAAAAAGGTTTGGAGAATAAGATATGGTCTGGGAAGCCCGACTTTGCTAAAGGCCGCGGATGGTCCGGAAATCAAAATGTTGTTAAAGGCCGCGGATGGTCCGGAAATCAAAATTTAGTTAAAGGCCGCGGATGGTACGGAAATCCCGATTTTGTTAAAGGCCACGGATGATCCGGAAATCCCAATTTTGTTGAAGACCGCGGATGGTCCGGAAATCCCAATTTTGTTAAAGACCGCGGATGGTGCGGAAATCCCAATTTTGTTAAAGACCGCGGATGGTCCGGAAATCCCAATTTTGTTAAAGACCGCGGATGGTCCGGAAATCCCAATTTTGTTAAAGACCGCGGATGGTCCGGAAATCCCAATTTTGTTAAAGACCGCGGATGGTCCGGAAATCCCAATTTTGTTGAAGACCGCATATTTTCCGGAAATCCCAATACTGTTAAAGGCCGCGGATGGTCCGGAAATCCGAATTTCGTTAAAGACCGCGGATGGTCCGGAAATCCCAATTTTGTTAAAGACCGCGGATGGTCCGGAAATCCCAATTTTGTTAAAGACCGCGGATGGTCCGGAAATCCCAATTTTGTTAAAGGCCGCGGATGGTCCGGAAATCCCAATTTTGTTAAAGACCGCGGATGGTCCGGAAATCCCAATTTTGTTAAAGACCGCGGATGGTCCGGAAATCCCAAATTTGTTAAAGACCGCGCATGGTCCGGAAATCCCAATTTTGTTAAAGACCGCGGATGGTCCGGAAATCCCAATTTTGTTAAAGACCGCGGATGGTCCGGAAATCCCAATTTTGTTAAAGACCGCATATTTTCCGGAAATCCCAATTTTGTTAAAGACCGCGGATGGTCAGGAAATCCCATTTTTGTTAAAGGTCGCGGTTGGTCCGGATATCCCAGTTTTGTTGAAGGCCTCTTATGGTCTGGGAAGCCCGACTTTGCTAAAGGCCACGGGTTGTACGGGAAAAGTAATTTTTCTAAGGGCTGCGGGAAAAAACGGACTTGAAAGCCTTCCCAGAAGCAAAAAAAAACGGTTTTAAAGATTACCTCAGTGGGCAAGGCCGGCTTCCTTGGGCCTAGTTGTTGTCGTCAACACCGACACGTCTCTATCACTGCCACGCTTTGACCTGCGATCATCGGGGGTAGTTTTTCCTTGAAAGAGACTCCAGATTTGAGGAATAGTTGTCGAAAACACGTGAATCTTCGTCAGGCAAAAATCTGTCCAATCCATTGCCTAAGGCAATAATACTCCTTGCTGATGATCGCAGGTCAAAGCGTGGCAGTGATAGAGACATGTCGGTGTTGGTGACAACAGCTAGACCCAAGGAGGCCGGCCTTGCCCTTTCGGCTAATCTTCAAAACCGTTTTCTGCCTCAGGGAAGGCTTTTGAATCCGTTTTCCCAACACTGTTATGCTTCTGAGGGCTACCACCATTGTTTTTCATTGGAAAATCAAGGAGAAAAAATCATCGTGAACAGTGCCTTTTTAAGATGTCAGATTACAGAGAGTGTCTGCTTCGCTATGACAAAATATCAGGCGACTGGACTGCATACAAAAGTTTCTCGAAAAAGTTTGCAGAATAGCTATGGTAATACACTAGAAATGTCCAAAAAAAGATCCTGCAAGACCTCAGTGGGAGTGCGCAGGGCGTCATAAAAGGTGTGCAGGACCCCATTAGCAGTGTGCAGAACGTCTTGGAAAAGGTGCACGACCCCATTGGGAGTGTGCAGGACGTTCTGAAAAATGGGCGGGATTCCATTCAGAGTGTGCAGGACGCCTTAGAAAGTGTGCAAAACTCTGGGAACATTTTCCTGCCAATCTAGGAAAACGTGCAGCACCTCCACTTCCGCCTACTCCCTTCATTGTTCGCCATTCATTACAACCGCTCAGTAATTCAGATTCATTACTCTTCCCAAATCGTTTTGTATATGTTAAAAATCTAACCATATCAAAATCTGCTTGACAACAACACAATCATTCACCCACATAATTCATTTTTTGAGGAAAAGGGCATCGTGATGGTCATTTGAGGAATCATCACATGAAATGCTAGTAAGGGACGAAAGAGGTCGTAAATTTGATGCCGGTAGCAACCGGCAATCCGTCGCTACCTTTTTAGTTTTCGCTGTAAGAAAAAATATTACGATAGATGATCTGATAACGTGTTAGTCTTCGAATCCATCTCACTGAGTGTGGTTATTTCGGAGGAGGTCGCAGTCGACTTCATCGTAATAATATTCACTTGCTATCTCATAAATATCTGAATTCATTGATTTATATCATAAAAACGACACTGATACATTGATATGAAAATATTTTTTCAGCTATTATTATCTCTGAATACAAAGAAAACTATAAGCGAATAAAATAATCACATCGAAAATCAAATGCGTGCTGACCGCCCGTCTTGAAACAACATCATTTCGAAAACCACACAAATAGCACGAAAACGCCTCAAATAAGCGAATAATTTCACCAAATCATAGGAATCGGCAAGATTATCTATCAGAAAACAAAAAAGCGAGTGTTAGCATGCCAACTCTGGCGAAAGGCATAAAGAGTAACAAAAAGAGGGAGAGATTAAATAAAAACTAGTCACAGTCTTCTACGCCAAGACCGGATTCATACTTCCGCCTGCGAAAGCATATAGATTTTTGCATGGTACACATGGCACCGCGTCGCCCGTCGCGTGAAGTATGAACCCAGTCTAAGACTCGGAAGGAACCCTTTCCTTCATTACTTTCATGGTTCAACATAGCTCAGCAGGAAGAAGTTAATCTAAACACTGTGGAGAATCATCAACAAGTTCCTCTAGTGGCAGAACAAAAATCGGACTAGCACTCAATGAAAGGTGAAATAAGTATATAGATATACAAAGCAGCAAAAACAAGTATCAAGTGAACTGAACATCAAACTGGACCAAGGAATGGACAGAAATCAATATGAACGTAAAAGCGAAATGAAACAAAGTCGCAAAATCGCGTGATACAATCGCTCACCTGATTATAGTCATGACCTTTTGCGAAACAGTCAACCACAGGTAACAACGCATAAAGCGTAACAAAAAGAGAGAGGCAGAGATCAAATAAAAACTAGTCACAGATCTTCTACGCTAAGACCGGATTCATATTTCCGTCTGCGACAGCATATCGATTTCTGCATGGTAAACATGGCACCGCGTCGCCCGCCGCGTGAAGTATGAACCCGGTCTAAGACTAGAGAGGAATCCTTCCCTTCATTCCTCCCATGGTTCAACATAGCTCAGCGGGAAGAAGCCAATCTAAACCCTGTGAAGAATCATCAACAAGTTCCTCAAGTGGCAGAACAAAAATCGGACTAGCACTCAATGAAAGGTGAAAGAAGTATATAGATATACCCAAGCAGCAAATACAAGTATTGAGTAAACTAAACATCAAACTGGACCAAGGAATGGACAGAAATCAATGTGAAGGCAAAAGCGAAATGAAACAAAATTGCGAAATCGCGTGATACAATTGCTTAGCTGATTATAAACATGACCTTTTGCGAAACAGTCAACCACAGGTAACAACGCATAAAGCGTAACAAAAAGAGAGGGAGAGATGAAATAAAAACTAGTCACAGATCTTCTACGCTACGGTCGGATTCATATTTAAGTCTGCGACAGCATATCGATTTCTGCATGGTACACATGGCACCGCGTCGCCCGTCGCGTGAAGTATGAACCCGGTCTAAGACTGGAAAGGAACCCTTCCCTTTATTCCTTCCGTAGTTCAACATAGCTCAGCGGGAAGAAGCCAATCTAAACGCTTGAAAATGAATTCGGAACAAAAAAAAAACAAGACAACTCCACTGACAAAATGAAAATAGAGGAACCTACCCTGTCCGCTATTTAGCCTTTTTATCATCCCAGATCTTCACCTATCACATCCACCAACGTCAGTCGATCACCTTTCCGCAGGGTAAGGAGTTTCGGTTCAGTAGTATCAAAGACATAAATAAAGCGAAACAGCTGAAAATAATGATCCTCATAAAAACAATTTCCGTCCTCGAGACTAAGAAATGAAAGTCATTACATAACATCCGGTTACATCCGGTTGGAAAATGAGTTCCCGCGTATTTTTATTCAATTGGAAATTTCGCACAATTTTTCCATTAATAAGAGTCAAAAACAGGGCCATGAAACGTAATTACCTTGCACGTTCGGTACGCATTCTTTAGGGTCGTATTGAGAGAATTGAAGCTTGCACAAAGGTTGTTCTCTCTGTACTAGTTTACCAACTCCTAAACATTACCAATCTTACTCTATCAGAGAAGTAGAAATGGTTAAGCAACAGCAAAAAGCCTTATATCTGACCACTATGCTGTGAAAGACGTATCCTTCCTCTAGGTAGTGTATACTGTTATCCCTCTGCTCAACAACTGTATGCTTCACTTCGCCTTCGTAACTGAAAAAGTAGCATTTTCGAACTACACTCCTCTTCACTCACACGTCAAACAAAGCCGGATTCACACTGCCCGCAACGCGCGACCGCGGCAACGTATATGAAGCATGTCGAATTTCAGTCGATGCGAATGCCCGTAGCGGGAAGTATGATTCTGGCTAAGTACCGCTCGGAGCGCGCGCACATCTCTAACTCCAACAGCGACAGCAGTTGCTGACATATTGCTGGGAGCGAAAATGGGAGAAGCCGGTTCGGCTCGGGTTGGTAACAGGGGTAGGCGAAATTTGGCAGAAAACAGAAAAATCGTTAGCCACAATTTGCGACAAATTTACTTCAGAAACAGGCGGCCAACGGTAAAACCAAAGGTTTAGAAAGCCTCACTCGCATTCCCTGCAGTTACCTATGGTGAATACGTCTATCTCGCTATGGTGGTTACCCCAGCTGGTGTGTTGTAGTGGCAGGTGGCGCTGCTGTTCGTTGTACACGGTCGGAAACGATGCTCGCTCAAAGTCATGCAAACATACTGTCCCTTCGGGGTCCTCGAATTGATACCAGATTCATGTAACGAGATGAAGGCACTGACCTGAAAGTCAGGAGACCCCTAAATCCACTGTCTAGACCCAAAAAGCATACGAGCCTCTACGAAATAGGCGTTCAATGCGCCACATATCCCAATAGGGATGAAGGAAGTTGAGTCTTCTTCTACATCTCATAGTGGTTACCCTTACCCAGAGGTTTAATTTTGATGACTTCCACAGAAGGTGTGCGGTACAGCCAAATCACGCGAAGATTACAATGTTATTGTATATAAACGACAATGAGCTATTCATACTACTTAACGCCGCTATCTCTCCCCGCGTTCACGCGACATTCAACTATGAATACCTTCTAGACGTGAGCACAAACAGAGAATACTCAGTGCGATCACTTTTGTAGAGCAGGGTGAAGTTTTGCCCCAACAACGCCATTCACGCAATGTCTAAATGTGTTCTAAACTCAGCCTCCGCAAGATGATAATTAATTCAATTAGTATGAAGGACAATGAAATTGATGGTGGGGCTATGATGAAGGGGATGAAACTGTCGCAAAGATACGAGCGAACCCGCCGCGATGGAGCGAGCGGCGCGTTAGGTCATTTATACTCATACGGCACACTCGCGGGGTACGTAGGTGGCTTTCAGGCATTGAGTAGTAGTACAGTGTTCAAACCAGCAATCATTCCGAAAATATCGTTAAAATGTGTACACTAGGATAGGGTGAATCTACTCCGATTAAATCCACTACCCTTTGCACATATTGGACTGAGATCAAGTAATCGAGTGTTGCCGTTTCGGGGAAAGAATGGTCAGAAGGACATTTCGCGACTAGGATCTGCCTTTTTCTACCTCTACACTTCTTCCTCCGGCCCAGAGATGAACGGAAATTTTTTTCTGAACTTCGGAAATCGGAAGGACCTTCTCAATTTCGGAAATCGTAATTCGGAAATCCGAAACAAGTTCACTGAAATTTTAAACTCTCCCCTGGTGACTGTGCGTATCGAAAAAAAAACCTGAACTTATCCTTCTTTACTGAAAATTGTCATGCAGACACAATTAACTCTGGCTTTGTGAAAAGTGAAAACGGACCTCGAATCCGAATCCAGAGACCGAAATAACCCCCAGGGGTTTGGCAAGGAAAAGTGTAAAAATTTCTAATCTCGTGAATATTTCCGATTTCTTCCGCATTTTCAGGCTTTTTTCCGGAATCGGAATTCCGCTCATCCCTGCTCCGGCCTAATGATGACTTCGCAAAAGAAGCATTTATTACGGAAAAAACTTTCATGCTGTGAAAAATCTCAAAATATTGTACTCTGAGCACTCTTTATAGATTTTTGAAAAACTTTCTGTTTTCTAGCCATTTTTGGAGATTTTTTTTCGTTTTGTTTCCAAAAAACAATTCCCGCATATCCCTGGTCGGTAGCTGCCTGAGCAGATCAAAGTGCTCAGATAAAGCGAATGTTTCATTACCTTATGCTTATCACATAGCTCCGTCGATTATTGCTATATCGAACCAGAAACGTGCCAGTCGACGTCCCTCAGAGTTTCGCCTCAGATTCCGCCCATTCCAAATCGCCCATATACCATGGCTGAAGGCTTCACATAATCCTGGCGAGAAGCCGGCGTCCTTCTGAATTCAGCCACGTTCAAGCTTAACACAAATATCGCAGCAAATATACAAGCTAACTTTGATATAGGTAACTACCAGGTTGTTCAATAAGTTTTGTCGTTCGATAAGAGAGGGCGTAGCTACTAGCCCAAAAGTTTTTCGTTTTGTTGGTACACTCTGCATATGAACGTATGTAAAGTTTCATTTCAATCTGTCAATTAATTCTTTGTTTACAAGCCATTTAGTGTCGCCGTGTCACAGCAATGGAAAAAATTGAATATCGTGCAGTGATAGAATTCCTATTTTTGGAAGGTGTTGCACTAAAAGAAATTCACGAACGAACGTTAAAAGTGTATAATGGTTGTTTACCTACAATTAGAACAGTAGAAAGATGGGTTGCTGAATTTAAACGTGGTCGTACAAGCCTCAAAGAGGATCCACGTGAAGGACGTCCAAAAAAAAAACACCAGAAATCATAGCCAAAATACAGGATATAGTTTTGGAAAATCGTCGATTGACTGAGAGAGGTTTAGTAGAGGCTCTATACATCTCATTAGGCAGAGTGAGCCATATTTTAAGTGAAATTTTGGGTTTTAGAGAGCTGTGCGCACAATGGGTGCAGCGTTCGCTAACAATGGAACAAAAACACATTCGCATGCTACTTTCTCAGCAATATTTGGAGCGTTTTGAAAGGGACAAAGTGAATTTTGTGCGTAGATTCATCACTATGGATGAGACTTGAATTTTTTTTTTGATTTTTCAAATTTATTTTTTGGTTTTTTTAAGGGTAGTAATGTTCAGGGAGATTATACTGAATAATGAAGTGTATTTTGAACCATAAAATTGTGTTTTTCCTTTCGAGCCACAAAACTTATTGAACAATCTGGTATATTTTGAGATACAACAATCAAGAGTTATTCCCCATAAATCCATGATTTCTCAAGTATTCACGGCGATAACCCTCACAATACTATAGGTTGCTTTAACAAGCCACCGATGAGAGCCTTACTTTTATCGAGGAACCTGGCGGACGAGTTCGGACTACTCGCGACGGACGAGATCGGACAGCGCCGTCCGGACGAGTGCCGGCGCAATCCGATTATACAACATCTTTGCTGTTCCGACGCCTTGGTGCGAGTCGTAGAATTGACTGGTAGCTTCCGCGTCATCATTTTAGGTATGCTTTCCAATTCCGTAAGCTTTTCAAGTTTCGCCCTGCTCTCGTCGATCTTTGGGCGATATTCCGGAAGAGAAGCTCGCCCATTATTATCTTCAAAGTGCATTTCGCGAAGCCGAATCGACGTTTTTTCCATAAAATATGCGCCAGAATCTTGCATTTACGAGTTTGAGCAACCGAGATACCCGAGATCACGTCCTGCGACCACTACGCCTTTTCTCAGATAGTGTCCAAGTGTGTTCTCTATCTCACTTCTCGAAGTTTTCATAGTGCGCATGGAGGTGTTGTCGTCATCTCTGAACTAAACTTAGAGAATCCTCGTTCCGTCGGAGTCCTGACTTTGCCATAAACGAGAAATCTATTTGCCATAATCGTTTCTGGCAAGACGTAAGTGACTCGGGTCTGGCTGACCACCAACTTACGAACTCTCAGATATCCATCTGCTCTCCATCCGCGACAACTGCGATAATCCTCTTTATCCATGGGCATTCTCGAATTTGCTGAAAAAGGCCATGAGGATGAATCCCATCCTTTTTCGCTCATCGATCGTTGTTACTATCCGTTCCAGCGCGAGAAGACAAGCCTCTTTTCCAGTCCCGTAGCAATATTGAACTCCCTGGAGAAAATCATTCCAGGAATCTTCGCACAGTAACAACTGGCCTTTCACGACTGCCCCTTTTGACCTCCGTTGTCAACGTTCTCCTCGTCCATGTCGCTCATGATCGCATCCATGTTCTGTAATTAACACACTAACTTCGGATGATTACATCGTCTCACACCTGGCACGGTTAAGGTCACTGGCTCACACCTGGCACAGGTACCTCTACTCGGAAACTTTCTCTCAGATACACACTCACTCGTAGGTACCTCTGACTTGTGGTAGCCTCGGACTGACGTAGACACGAGAAAACGAGTACGCACGCGTTGACGCAACAAGAAAGACTCAAAAACCTACGGGAATCGCCAAATAAATGAGTCCGAAAGGAACAATAGCGCAAAAAAGATATTGGCCCGACAAAGCGCGAGTGGAAGAAAATGTTCTACGCAAACTAATTGTTTTGACGCGTAACCCCACGAAAAAAAACAAACAGAGGAGCTACAAAAATGAGGGTAAATCAAATGATGAGATGAGTTAGCAAAGTATTGAAGCTAGACGTTGACTCAGTTCTATATCGGAGAGTTTCATTTTTCAGGTGAGTTCTATATCGGTGAGTTCTATTCCAATAGCGATCCTCCTTCACCTATCATGAAGGAGGGACTCCTATTCTACAAAGCACCCAATCAATCAATGACGGGTGCGCCTGTGTGAACCTGCAACGGCCAAATCGGCTCTCCACCCTACACACAGGCGTATCGGAGGCAGGGCGGGTTTGATCAATCGTTCAACGTGGGCGGTCCCGGTCAACTAACTACCGGGGCTGTTTTGTGGTTTAGGTGACCCAATCGAAGCGATGCGTCACGATGTCCTGTGGGAGACCGCTTCGCTCTAGTTCGGTCATCCATAGTGCAAAACAGCCCTTTAGGTGACCTCGATCGTCGTTTTCTCCCGTGGGAGACCGCTGCCAGTGTCGAAGCTCTCCGACACTGGCGGCAGTCTCCTACGGGAGAAAACGACCACCGTGGTCAACCACAGGAGGTGTTTTTTGTGTGGATAACCAGACTAGAGAGAAGCGGCCTCCTACAGGTCATAGTGCCGCATTGCGCGTCGCGCGCGATACATCGGGCGTCAGTTATGCTGTGGCAGCCGCAGCCGATGCAGGCATGCATTTTATATGACATCTTAAACCAAAGAACGGCCAATCAGACATACACGTTGAACAATCAATGCAAACTCGCGCCGCTTACGAGGCGCACAAGGATGGGCTGGACAGACAATGGCCATGCGTCAAAGTCCGGGAGAAAACCAAAATCGAGTGAGGAGATCATTAGATTTCCGTTTTTTACGCGACGAGGGTGGAAAGAGCTATAATTGAGCTCAATCCCAAAGGCAATTTTTGACTCTGGCAGACAAGTAGCCACGGATGAGCTATTTTTACGCTTCAAGAAGAGCTATCTCGCAAAGCCGAAGGATTTGGCTCAGATTCTTCCTTAAAGCCATATAAAATTCCCTCCAAAATGAGATTTCGTTCAACTGCTGTGCAAGGTTCAGTCTCCTATAGGAGACAGATTTGACTCCTACATGTGGCACACAGGAGTCCTATAGCTGATGAGGCTAGGACTCCCAGTCGACTCCCGTAGGAGACCGCTGCCAGTGTCGGAGCTCTCATGGGTGTCCGGCGTCAGATAAATTGCGCGTGGTGTAGTCGCACACAATACACGCCCCTTTGCGCGCATTTCTATACTCTGTTTATCTTGAATTGCACAAAACACGGTCCGCCAATAGTCCTCTAATTGGCCCGCTAATACCGTAGTGTACGTCCACGACGCGTTCTCGGCAGACCCGGGTGTGCACCCAGTGTGCAGAGCAATCGATTCGTCAATGCCGTCACTCGAAATTCCCCACTACCATACCTGACCGAAGTAAGTAGTTTGTTGAATTTCGTATCAGTAGAAATGAAAGATAGAGTTTTTTTATCTGAAACGTGAAGCCCTATTTCACATGTACCGTTTCGACCAACTTTCGGAAGACAAGTGTTTAAAAAAATTCGCTCGGATTCGAATCAAAACTTACAAGTGAGGGTTATTTAGGGCGCTGAACGCGAATCTGTGATCTGTTTGTAAGAAGACGTACTGGGGCTTACCTTACATTTCCCAAGGGCTTTTGTAAAGCCATGTGATGATATTTGTAGGTATGGGACAGAGCATCGACAGTCACTTTTCTAAGTTCCCTAAATGCCTCAGAGATTTACAGGAGATTTCCAAAACGGGCATTCTCATAGCTGCCAAGAGAAAAGGGGGACACGAATGGCAATTTCCTGGCGTTTAGATAAAATTGTCTCATATTGAGCTTAAAACTTTTTTCAAGGAGTTGTTTTGAGTGCTGATAACGAATCTAAGTGAAATTTGGCAATATTTGAAAAATTCCGTCTGATTCGGTCCGAAACTACAAAATGGGGAAAATTTTACTGGCTAAGCGCGACTTTTGACGATTTCGAGAATAGTACGATCCAATTGTCTTGAAACTTCTACATAGGGGTTATTTGGGCTGCCTAACACAAATCTGTGGTAGGTATATCGATTTTACTTCAACCGGCTATAATTTTTTTCACAAATATCCGCAGCGAAATTTGGGTTCAGATTCTAAGAGAGCGTGCCAGAGTTCACCAAAAAGCATTTATCAGCTTTCTGATCCGGTAGAACACCATCTGAGGTTCCCTTGTCAGTTCTTTTTCGTAAGGAGTCAATGGCAAAGATTGTATCCGTTTTTCGGAATCTTCGATCTCATTCCCCAGTAATAATCGAAGTCATTTGATCAATTAGTATTTTTTCGCAGTTCCTCGCCGAAGAGGTCGCGCCATTTTCCGGAGGTTAGTCGAAGCGGTATTGTGCTTCTCTGAGCCGAATTCCGGTCCGCAATTGCGTCTCGACACGCTTTGCGGCCGCACGCGCTCGAGTCAATCGAGTTTCCAGCGCCACAGACGACCCGATGTGGCTGTTTTATACAGTTTTCTCCAATTTTCTTCAATTTCCAGTTTCCAAAACCCTCCTAGAGTCAACAGATCGACGGCTGCGGCGCTGGAAACTCTTCCGACTCGAAAGCGTGTCGAGACTCAATTGCGGACCGGAATTAGGCCCCGAGAAGCACAGTACATTTCATTTCATGTGAAATAGGGCCTCACGTTTCTGATATGAAACTCTATCTTCTGCCTGATACTTTGACGAATTGAAGTTGAATGATGAGGGATTTAGCAGCATACTCTGAAAAATCAGCCGTTCTAGCACAATTTATAGAAATGCGCGTACTCAGAAGATTTTCGTTTACTTGATTTCGACTTTGAGAACAACTTTCTGCTTGTCGCCGTAACGAACCACGGTATAGTTGTTCTTACGTGGATAACAACTTGAGATTCACCAACTTGTCACCAACAATTGATCTTAATGTAAGAGCAACTTTATAACAAGTTATCAGCCTTATGTTGTTATCTAGTTGTTGATACCGTACAGCAGAATGTAGCTGACTTATCAACAACACTTTACGATCCACCCAGGGAACACTACTCTATCACTGCATTGATTCGTAGCAGTGAGAACTGCTAGGAATCAATATAGGGATTAGGGAGTATTTCCTAAGATCCTCAAACCTTATCCCATGCTTCGAACACTGAGATACGGTTTGCAACTCCTAAAAAACACTTTTCTGTTGGTACAGTGTTTCTTAGAAGGCTTCACCGTAAAGAATTATTCTTAAAAAATGCACAAATATGTTTATCCCAACAACTCACGCAGGGGAATAAAGACGGCAGCTACATATAAATCTAGAGAGGATCATGCGAATCAATAGTGCACAACCTAAAAGAGCATCATTCAAGGATAGCGAAAAAACACAAAAATTAATACGAAATCGGAGAACCTGGTAACAGAGGAGGGATAGCACCAACATGGCAAAAATTGCACTTAAGCTCCAGATTAGTTAGTTTCATGGACCGGTACGCAGATCCGCAAAACTTGATGTCTTTAACGTTTCTTCACTTGTTCAGATGTTTATAAACTACAGCGGTCTAGAATTTTAGACAGAAATTTATGGCCTGAATATAGCAAAGGAGAGAGTGGAAAGCTCATCCAGAGCAAAAGATCGAATATCAAAAGTCAGTTCATCAGCACCGACTACCCATGATATGTACTCCGAAGGATTCAAGAAAAGATTCCTCCTTTTCACGATATGCGACTTCCAACTGTGAAATCCATAGAAAAACTTCATAGAAACTTAACGAAATGGAGGACTGATTTATTACGCTATCACTGCTGTCTATGTTTTTTTGAGTTTTTTCACGGAGTTTCTAATTAGTCCCCCCCGTCCTTCGACGTGCGCATAGTGAGAAATAAAAACGGGAAAGTGGAAAAAACCGATTATCTCAGGTCTCACTAAAAGTTACCCCGACTTGATCAATTTTCGGAATTTTCAATTTTCGGAATTTCGACAAAGTGTGATAAACTGCTAAACTGTTTTGAAGCACACACCAATTTCTATCTCTTCATTCTCATAGGGAAACCTGGCAGTTCCTAAGTTAAATGCCGAGTTCGAGTGGAATTTATTGAAACTGAGATCGTTGGGTGCGTCTACTCCCTTTCAATCAATCCACCGAAGCTGCTAAATATGACAGGACACTCGAACCATTCGAGGGCTATGTAGATGGGTGAAACACAGCGTTCGCAGAATTTTTGATAGAATGTGATTATTGATTTTTTAAGAAAAAAGTCTTGAAATTCAACATTGCTGCTATTTAAATTTCGCAAGTTCCTACTCGAAAAAAATATTTTGTCATTAATTAATAGGATTGCGACGAAAACTGATGAAAAAGGTAATTCAGCCAAGTGGTTAAAAATGTTGAAAAAGCCCATATAACTTTGACAGCATTGGTGTTCAGCTAGAGGGAATAGTAGGGAATGCGCCTAGTGTGTACATTGAATTTTTTCTTCAAATTTTGGTTCGAAAGCCACCAGGTTTGGCTGAGATCTCAAAAAAAGGTTACACATAAAAAGATCTGCACTTCCAATTTGTAATACAAGAATCAGAAGAAAAAACGAAACAAGGAAATATGAAAATAAGAGGAAACAGAAGATCAGGAGCAATGGGAGAGTGTAGAAGTGATTTGAATCGAGAATCTTCCGTGTTTCGAAACCGGCACACAAATGGTACTTTAAGTGAATCAAAGCTTGTTCCTACCGTTTTATCATCTTTAATCGGCCAGCAAAGTGGATTTCGAGTTGTTTTCCCTCGTGGATTAGCGCAATGTAGGGATACAATTGTTTTGAAGTCAATTCATAGTTGATAGTCACTGGCAGAAGTCGAAGCTTAGTTGAAATAAACTGGTTTCAAGCTAAATTAGTCGAAATAAAGTTGATTTTGTTAGAGATTGCTGGGATTCAAGTAATTCTAAAAATTCTGAGTAAAGGGTCGTGTATTGTGAGCGACTACACCGCACGCAATTTATCTGACGCCGGACTCCCATGAGAGCTCCGACACTGGCAGCGGAGTCCGCTGGGAGTCCTAGTCTCCCCTGCAATAGGAGTCCTGGTTTTCCCCAGTAGGAGTCCTACTATTATCCTGTAGGAGACCGGATCTTGTACGGAAGTTTGGAGGGAATTTCAAATCACGTTTGCAGGGACCCAGCAAGAATCGCCTAGTTTTCCATTTGTTTTTGTTTATTATCGAAGCATGAGTTTCACACTTCCTCGTTGACAATTTTGTCAACTACAAAAATTAGTGTGGAGCATGAAGCCCCACTATCCTTCCTCCCTCACTTATCATGAAAGAGGAAATTCGGCTCCTAAGCACCCTAATCAAGCAATGAGAGGGGCGCCTCTGCAAACCTGCATGGGCAAATCAGCATTCCACCCCATGCACACGCGTATCGTACACCGCGCGGGTTCGATCAATAGTTCAACGTGCGCGTTCCAGGTTACCTACCGGAGCTGTTTTGTCCTGTAGGAGACCCAGAAGAAGCGATGCGGCAGCGTGTCCTGTAGGAGACCGCTTCGCTTTTGTTCGGTCTCCTACAGGGGTGCGTTCCAAGAACATTTCCATGGCAAAACGCGTCCATGGAAACGTAGCCACGGCCACGTGAGAGCAATTTTCAGTTATGATTCGCATCCATGGAAAGCAAACTTGTCCATGAAAAGGTCGTTTTCCCTCCCACGGCGTCGTGGGAACGTTCTTGGAACGCACCCCAGGACAAAACAGCTCCTGTGGGAGACCGCGACCGTCGTTTTCTCCTGTAGGAGTCCGCTTCCAGTGTCGGACAGGCGTCCAAACGGATTGAGCCCGTGTGAACATTGCCATCAAGGAACTTCAAGTTGAATCTTTTTTTTTGAATTTTTCAATGGCCGTATGTACTGGGGAAAATAGTTCACCAAGAAATATTAATTCGAACCCTTCTCCCAAAAAAAAAACTGTTCATTCGGAAGCTTGCAATCTAACATTCATTCGAATCTGTTCATGCTGAAAATTCGAATAATCCGTGTAATCGAAAGCACAAAATAGTCAAATATTCGAATAATCGACTGAATTCACAAGACGACTTTTGAAATGGGGTGCAAGTTTTGCAATTTCTCTAATCGTTCGGATTTCTAAAAAGGCCATAGCTGGAGAAACACTCAACCGCCAAACTCACCCCTTTTTCAAAAAGGATTATTGGAAACACTAATCCACCAAAAATTCCTGATAAACAGGAAAAAATGTTGTTCCCCAAAATGAATATTTATAATTAATATTCGCCCGAAAGTGTCCGTCCACGCGGTTCGTGTGCGTGTCGAACGGTCGTCGCAAAGGCGTTTCTCCAGCATGAAATTCGATTAGCGGGAATGTTTGGCGAATGGTGAAAAATACCCCAATCTGCTGTTAAGGCTAATCCGATATAATGCCTATGCCACAGCCGCTCCACATTCACGCCGATCGCATGGGCGAGCAGTCCCATTCGGCCAGACTTTACAAAACCACATTACATGGCTAATCTGCGCGCTCATAAAGGCCTTGGAAGAAAAGCAAATTTCACTCCATCTTTTACCCAAATTGAAAACATGATTAAAAACTAGGTATTCAGAAGTGTAACAGAGTAACCTATAACAAACTACTAATAAAGGTATAAGCGACATGCACAGTGGTTCACAAAAAATAGTTCCGCACACAACTGCATACAGCGCTCAGAAAGAGTCCTCCTAAATATAGAAATATTGCCGCGACTCTTCCGCTACAGCCCCGAGACCCCACCGCGATCCCGGACTGTCCCGCGATTCCCCCGCGACCCTGGACTATTACGCTACTTCTCCGTGGGTCAAGCTTCCACAACTCTACCGCGACCCCCCCGGGACTCTTCCGCGGCATTACCGCGATTTGTTCAATGAAAAATCGTCCGCGTTCTACTTCGCATCTCCCCGCGACTCCTCCGGATCGAGAAGTCGCGGCGCCGAGCCGGAGGAGTCGCGGCAATATTTCTTAGAAAAACAGAGCAGCCGATTACAGCGCGCTGTCTACAATTGCACTTGGGGTCAAACTACCTAAAACATCCGAACTTCAGATATTCAGCGGAGAAACGCTGCTAACGCCACAAAACTATGAATCTCGCCAAACTTTATTCATGCTATACATAACAAGCAAAACAATAAATTTAAATAAAAAAACTACTAACATCACTCTAGAAACCGGATATAAAAACAAATAACTACTAAAATCACTTCAATGTACCGGATATAACTAATAAAAAGAGAAAAAACCACAATCATTCGCATTCAATGTTAAGTAAGTGGCGTCTTGCTTACAGGGGCATATCGACCGAATACACAGAAAGGGAGTAGTCAGGGATCGCGTATCCCAACCAAACTCATCCCAGACTCCTCGCTTTCTGTGCACTCGACCCACAAGCCCTTTACCCACCGTATTCACACCCGGGAAAAGGCAAGGATCTAACTTGGCGTAGCTACACGCCTCAGACTCCACATCTAAAGCGAATTTCCTGGCAGAGAACAAAAAAACTTCACCGGAGGAACAATTCAGAACAACACTGAGTGAAATTCATATAAAGCCTAAAGAGAGGTAGAATAGATAAAATTTTTGGTATACTAGAGATCTGTTTCATATGAGACTACATTTCTTAGGACCATCTAAATATTATAAAAAATCTAGCGAAAAACAGTATCTACCAATATTGTTTACACATCAGATGTCGTTTACACATCAACAAGTAAGCTTTTTCGCCAAATCTAGAAAAACGCCAACAGCGCTGCTGTACACCTTGAGCCAAGGTCTTTCCTCACAGGAGCCTTCGCCAGGTTATCACGGATTTCCGTCATCTGCAAAACATTTTAAGGATTGGTTATCCAGAAGCCGCCTAGAAGGGAGGAGTCTTAACGGTCTACAGTCCAGGGCAAAGGAAAAGGTGATGGTGCGGTTGCGTATTTTCACAAAGCATACTACAGCCATGGCTGGCTCGGTTCCAAGTTTGCCATTAATCGATAACGGAACAGCTGATTTTTTTCTGTGGTACGATTTTTTGTTTCCTTCAATTTTTCGTCATTCCTGCGTGTTTCTACAGCAAATGCTCAAGGTGTAATATATAGTGACTCAACTTACCGTTTTTGACCTTTTCTGGCAAATTTATAATTTTTTAATGAAATCAGGACCAAAAAGCATCGGAAACGTCGAAAAAAAGGTATTTATTCCTCCGCAAACAATACAAATACACCTAAAGCCTTAATTATACATAGATACACGCAGGAATTACGCGAAAAAAATAGAAAAAAACAGACACCACGAAAAATTACCAGCTGCTTCACTATCGATTGACGGTGAGTTTGGAACCGAGCCAGCAATGGCTACAGTGAAGGAACGCAACCGCATCACCGCCTTTCTTCAATTGCCGTGAACTATATATCTGCTAAAACGAAGGACCAAATCCTTATACTTAAAGGCAGTGTTCACGAAGAAAATCGTTTTTCTGTTTTTCCACCTATCTTGAAAACGGCCCCATGCTGATTCCAATGGTGTCTCTGAAATCATACAAGACCTTCTGGGAACGGAGTTATGGTCCCTCAAAGATTGAGCTAAGGAAACATGGTGGACGAGTTGTCCGAGGCTTGTAACTTCCGTCTTTTGCAGCCGATCTATGCGAGCTGACCTGAGTAAAGAGAGAAGCCGAGAATGAAGGGAAGAACGGGGCTAATGATTGAAAATCATCGCTCATCTCACGATCTCGAGCATTCATTTGTTTACGTCGGTGGGCGTGTGATGCGCTTTCGGGGTTTTCAATGCGCTCGAAGTTACAACTTCGGGCTCTTTTGGGGCTCGCCCTGGCTCGTTTTCATGCGTTCTTTCGACGTCAACGTAACAGAGTGTCCCTCCACTACCCAATCCTAGTGGAATTTCGAAAACTTTTTTCATCGTGAACACTGCCTTTAAGACAGTTATGTCCCGATGTGTGTGTATGTATGTGTGTCCCGCGGATCCAAGGAATGGCCGATCAAAACTTGTATGAAATTGTACCAACATTTAGGTGGATAGGACATATATCGATTACCAAAAAATCAGCCCGAGTCACCTCTCACGTGCCTCGGGACAAGCGTGTTTGTCCGTGAGGCGCACTTTTGGCCGTGGGTCATAATAACTTCTGCAAGTCGTGTAGCGCTAGAAGGGCTACGCTTTAATCAAAGCGATGGGTTTCCAGTAGCAGTGGATGGTACGCCATACAGGATCGGTAGGCTTTTAGTGTGTGCAGGACGTCATAGAAAGTGTGCAGGACCCCGAATGGGAGTGTGCAGGACGTCGTAGAAAGTGTGCAAGGCCCTACTGGGAGTGTTAGGACGTCATAGAAAGTGCACAGGACCCGAATGGGAGTGTGCAGGATGTCATATAAAGTGTGCAGGACCCCAGTGGGAGTGTGCGGGACGTCATAGAAAGTGCGCAGGACCCGAATGGGAGTGTGCAGGACATCAGTGGGAGTGTGCAGGACGTCATAGAAAGTGTGCATGGCCCAAATGGGAGTGTGCAGGGCGTCCTAGAAAATGTGCAGGACCCCATTGAGAATGTGCAGAACGTCATAGAAAGTGCGCAGGTCCCCAGGGGGAGTATGCAGGAAGTCATAGAAAGTGTGCAGGACCCATGTGGAAGTGTGCAGGCCGTCATAGAATATGTGCAGGACCCAAGCGGGAGTGTGCAGGACATCATAGAAAGTGTGCAGGACCCCATTGGGAATGTGCAGAACGTCATAGAAAGTGCGCAGGTCCCCAGTGGGAGTATGCAGGAAGTCATAGAATGTGTGCAGGACTCAAGTGGAAGTGTGCAGGACGTCATAGAAAGTGTGCAGGACCCCAATCGGAGTGTGCAGGACGTGATAGAAATTGTGCAGGAGCCAAATGGGAGTGTGCAGGGCGTCATAGAATGAGTGCAGGACCGCCATGATGTGTGCAGAAACGTCACCAAGAGTGTAGGATTTCAAAGAAAAGAGATTTCTTCAGTTTTTCCATGCCAGAATCTCAACCTTTTTGTAGCAAAGAAAAATAGGAGAACACGTATCTCGAGAAGCGTGCGACGCCTTCTGAGGCGGGCGCAAAACTCCGCAGACTTTTCCTTACCAATCTGGGGAAGCAACCATCAGCTTCCCTTCCACACCTCTGTTCGTCGCTCATTACAACCGCTCAGTCATTTCGATTTTCTAACTTCCCGAAACCAGATTTATATATGTTGAAAGTCTGAGCTTATCAAAATCTGCTTCATAAAACAGCACCTAAAATTCGAGTGCGTTTTCCCTTATCATGACAGAAATAGTAAAGCGAGAATAATCGCTAGTGAATTTTGAAAATCGGAAGGAAGGGCAGTGGGTTGCGACATAAGGGAAGGAGGGACGGCAAATGTCGTAAATTTGGTGCCGGTAGCAACCGATCTACCGCTGACTTCTTATGTTTTTACAATTTTCATACCCCCACGCCCAATTATAAATGTCCGGCAGTCTGCTCTGTTAAGGAGCAACTTTTGGGCAGACTGAAGTCAGTTGGCACCGTTATGACAAAGCGATCTGCGTCAGGAAGTTGGCGCACGTAAAAGTTTTCGTGAGCAAAAACTTCGCTAGGTCTCGCTAGTAATTATGCATCTTAGGAAGTGACCAGACCTGGTTGCCAGACCTACGCATATAGCCATGTTTTTTTTTTCTGGTCGACCACCTTCCGGGTACTTGTAAAAACCTTATTTTAGCTGCCCGAGTAATATTTTTAAAGGTTTTCTTGTGAAGAAAATTTCGTCCAAACCTCTCCCAGAGGGAGGGGGGGGGGGTGATTTGAGGCGCTGAACACAAATATGGGGCACTTTCTCGACTATTTCAACGATAAAGACAGTTAACGGCAGATAAATTCAATTTTATCTACAGAGCTCGCATCTTATCCGCTCTCAACTTCTTCTTTTACTATTGATCAGGTAGCTTGGATAGGGTTTTTATGACTACCCAGGAGGTAGTCGATCAGGAAAACCTGGTTTTATGGGTAGTCCTGGCATTGTAAGGGTGAAGTGAGGTGAAATAGTATACGTCATGCAGGTAAGACAATCGCGCAAATTTCAGAGCAACTTTGCCTTTCCTCGAGGTGAGCCGACATGCCTTATGTCCGTCCACTCTTAAAGGCACAGGGCATCCAGAAAATTATTTTTCAGGTTTTAAGATTGTCTTAGAGGAAATCACACGCTGATCACAATGATATCCCTAAAATCGCTCGAGGCTCCCCACGAATGGAGTTATGGCTCCTCGGAATTCCCATAGGGAGCGAAAAACAGCAAGGAGGTTGGAATTCATCCATCCATCTAGCCGCTATTGAGAAGGTTAGGGAGAGGGTCGGGCCCGTGGTGGTCGCTTCTATCTCGATTATTTGAAGGAATTAAAAGACCGGAGAAGCCGACTGCCGAGAACAATCGCAGTCAGTGCAACACATAAGAAACCTTTTTTCAGGGATAGATTTGTCAAGCCGTCACAAATTACACCTCTGACTCATTTTCGTTGGGATAATATTCAAAAAAAAACCGCTCCATGGAGATAGATGACCTCATTTCTTTCATTCATCGAAGCTTATTATCCTGTAATTTTGTGAACACCCCATGAAGCCTACTACCTACCTTCGGCAGCTCTTCACGTATTAAACCAAACGTGTCACGCTTCATTGCCGGATCATCTGCTAGGCGAGTCGCCAATTCGATAAACAACACGATTCGATTTTCAACTATAAACGCATTTGTCCAGGCCTTTTCACCTGAAAAAAAGGATCAGATCCTGAAGGTACCAAGCTACGTCTAACGACGCTCGCCCAGCTGTCGCCGACAGCGCGAGCAGTCGCGTCGCGTCACGCACAATCTACTTTCCAAGAGCGTGACGTGGAAAGTCAGACGAGCCACTCCAACTCCTCCTAGAACATACTCAATGTGTGGCGCAACACGACCGCTCGCAACTAGGCTATCACCATCGAATGCGACTCACAGGGTGATGTTTACAGCGTCAAACGCACCTGCTGAAACGGTTTGCATTGTTAGTACCTATTAGACCTCTATCGTAGAACTGCGCACTGTCCCAATCCGATTTGATGGCTCCAAGAAGTTATCAGCGTTTTGCAAGCCTCGCGAAGAGGTAAAGATAGCGAACCACCGCGAACCCACCGTAATCCACTGCAAGCTATCCGAAATACATAAAAGCACCTCAGATTCGTGTTGAAGGCAGTAGACACGCTCGAAAAAGTTGTAGAGATAATTACGTTGCTGGGGTCGTATGACGACCCCTACTAAAACACTCCGGCAGTCGAAAGCGTCAAAAGCGAATCAAAACGATAGCGAAGCCGTTAGACTCTTACAGCCTGTACTAGAACGCTTCTGACTCGTTTTTGACGCTTTCGACTGCCCGAGAGTTCTAATACGCGCCATCCGACCCCAGCACGATAGTTATCTCAACAACTTTTTCAAGTGTGTCTGCTTCCTTTATCACGAACTTGAGGTAAGTTCATGTATTTTGGATAGCTTACAGTGGGTTACGGTGGGTTCGCGGTGGTTTGCTACCTTTAACTCTTCGCGAAGCTTGCAAAGCGCTGATAACTTCTTGGAACCAGCCACTCAAACGGGATAGTAGTCAAACGGTGAGCCTACTAGAATAGACTGTAGGAGTTTATCGGCTTCGATATCTTAACAGTTTTGTCGCTAATGTTCGTTGTTTCAACCATGCACGGTGAAACTCTTCCACCTTCGCCCAAAAACTAGAACAACCATTATTCCTCCATTTACATACTCGATATCATTTCGAGCGTGTCTGCTGCCCTTAAATTCCCTCCAAATAACCCTCAAAGAATCAATTCGAGCCACATTTTTAGTAGTACTCTAAAAATCGTTAAAAGCCTCGTTTTGCCCCCGAGATTTCCCCAATGGAAAACTTTGAACGAAGTACGTCAGAAACCTTGAAAAACCGGAAAATCCACCTCAGATTCAGCAGCCCAATTGACCCCTCCCAGGCTGAATTTTCAGTCAAATTTTCAGTCAACATTTTCCTCAAAAGTACTAGCCACGGTCAGAACAGTCTTTGGATTTTTAACAATAAGTCGAAAGGCCCCGTTCTCACTGCATCAATAATGCATGAGAAACGGCTAAAAACGAGCTCGAAAGAGCCCTACTCGACACTAATCTTGGGTGTTCCGCTCACGCCACGCCCGCTTCCTCAACGGCTCCCGATAAAGGTGTACAAATGAAAACCCAATTTTAGGAAGGCAAGCGTTTATCAAATGGGGCTAGTCTTGATAAGAGGAGTAGATTATAACCTCCTGAATGTATCTTGTTCCTCTGAATATAAGTTTTTTCAGTTGCCCACAGATCGGTAGCAGTTGAGAGGAGTGGGCGTTGGGTGAGCAGAACACTAAAGCTTAAAGTCGTATAGGGCTCTTCTGTGCTCATTTTTAACCGTTTTTTCAACACTGTTGATAAAATTGGTCTTGGTCCTCTCGATTTCCGTTGAGGACTGATTTTGTCGTGGACACCGCCTTTAAACGCTTTTAGAATTTCCTGGCTGATTTAGTTGGGTAAACGCTCCACCAATAATCTGTACAAGTGAGAAACGCTATTACTCTCTCCAAGTTCAAGAAATGTGCTTTCACTCGAATTTTTTTTGTTCGGGGGAGATAATTTCGGCGCTGAATACTAATATGAGGTTCGTTTCCAGATTTTCGAGAGATTACTACGCGTTTGAGAAAATACAGAAAACGACCGTCTCGAGCTTATAACTTCTTCGAATTAGCAGCTCAGAAACCAGAATACAGCGCCCATTCTGAAGTCAACTGGTATCCCAAAGAGACCCACAACATTATCTACCTACAATAGACGTATGAACGAATCCAATACTGGTCGGCCAGTTTCTGAGCCCAATTACTTCGTGGCTGCAAAGATGGAAAATCAGCTCGGAGCAGGGTAGCGTGCTGTTTTACAATATTTGTCCAACAGAGACTAACCATGCATTCGTTTTCGATGCGATTAACACTCTAGACAATTCCCTTGTGAGCCACATGCTTCAAGATTTTGGGCTTTTTTTGAATCTCCAGCACGGCTCGGTCCAATTTTCGTCTAGACTAGTCAAACACACCATGAGCAGCCCGCCGCTTCAATGCCGTTTTGATGTGTTCCTTGCTGTAGAACAGCAAATCCATGAGAATCTCATTAGCCTTCCTAACATAACCACTAGCCGGAGATACGTATGCAGCAGCCAGTTTCAACAAGTGCTTCTCCTCATCCGCACTCTAAAAGAGCAGGTTTCCTGTTTCAGTGTGGAATTATGCTTTACTACTTATAATTCAAGAATAAATTATACCGGAATCGGGCGATTCTCATCCATTTCGTGCGCTCGTCCTCCAGGCATCCTGTCCACTTTTACCAGTAAATCTGAGAAGGCCTTATTAACGTCCTCTGGAGAGACGTCTCTAAGTGGGAGAATCTCCGAAAATTGTTGAAACCATGCCCATGTCAGTATTCTGCCATCCATCTGCAAGAAAGTCTTACGATTCACACTCCTAATGCATCTCGCTCAACTGCTACACCCTATGCTGCGTGCTGCGTTGTTGTGTCCCGGCCTCGATTTGAAATATGTGAGTACGGTAGCTAGCCTAGTGTGCAATGGCAGAAAGGCTGATTCAATTGACGCTCAAAAATTGAATTTTGAAATTGGCGCCGTAGAGAGTACCGCCCGTCATGGTGCGGGAAATTGCGAGGTGCAAACGATGGAATGGGGTGACGGAAGTCATTCCGACGCTCTTCACACCGCCGAGACCGGTGTTTTTCTCCTTTTACCTCATCGTGACTGGTCTGCAAGGCCATTTCTGTGCTTGCATACGATGGAAGATTTCTGTGGTTTGAGGATTGTAATCGTGTCACTAGACCGATCAGGTGTGAGTCGCGCGGGCGGCGAACAAGGAAACCCTATCGGTGCAAAACTAGTTCGCAGGAGGGGGCACCTGAGATTTACCCGTAGAAATGGAAAGTTTGATTCAAAAAATGAAATTTTCTTTCGTTATCAGGTATTGGATAACGTTGTCACTTGTAATTTCCTAGAAATTCCATGAAATGAGATTTCTGGCAGCAGAGTCATCCATTTCTCACTTGGATTCTGAGTGGCCCCCCTTCCGAACTAGTTTTGCACCACCCTATCATTCCATGGAGTGATCTTCAGTTTCTTATACAAAAAACGGCCACTGTCGACGACATAAAATGAATGCAGGAAAATGAAGATTGTTCTAGAACAAAACGGATTCAGCAGCCGCATCTTTCCCGCGGGATTCTGTAACCGTAACCGACAAGAAGGTAAAGGCGGTCGCGTCGCGGCTTCGCATTGGGGCGCCGTTTCCCCCAACGAGCTCTTGTCTTCGCTGCTCGCCCAGAATACCGTTGGACGAGCTACGGACTGCTGCAGGGGAGACTTTCGATGCACTACAGTGTATATTCGATCCTGAAAGTAGTTTTATTCTCACGTTATTATGGCTTTAAAAAATAAGCGCTACAAAATGGTGAGTAGCGGGAATTCAGCTAGGCTTCAGCTATGAAATCATGAAATCTAGGTCCATTAGCTGCGTAAAATCAATAGCTTATTTGTGGTGCTGGATCTTTGATAACATCTAAAATCTCAGCTTCGCGAGAAATACGTTTTCTGCAGGAACTCGCGAATCTTACGATTTTCTGACGATTTCTAACCTCAGAATTATCGAAAAAAAATTATTTTTTAGAAGTTTCGACAGCATTTCAAAGCCCAGTTTCGCAAAAATCGTGTTTTTTGCATAAAGTCGTGATTTTTACGATTTTCGGACAATTTTTTACTCTCTAATCGTTGAGAAAGATATTTTTCGAGGGCAGCTATGATTTTTACGGGTTTGAAAATTCCCATTTTGTTGAAATTTTTGGAAAAAGTGTGTTTTTCAGCGGATGGAGATTTAGAAAATGGCCGACATTTTAAAAAAGTCGTACCTTACTGGAGAACACGATATTTTCGCAGTCGAATTTTTGAATTTCGTCGAAAATTTGGGAAAATAGTATTTTTCGCGAATCTTGCCTAATTTTTTTTAAAATCGCGAGTTTCGAGTTTTAAAGGTTGGCAATTGTCTGTAGAGAAAAAAAACTGTGAAATTAGGCGATTCTATGCGTAACCTGGCTTATGGAATTTTCTCAGAAATTCGAAAAATCGCAGGTTTTCTACTCAGACAAACTCACGGCCCGTCCGCGGCGGAAGATGAGCTTTCCGGACGGTCCGCGGCGCTTGGCGGCTGATCCGCGGCACGATTGATAGTGGGACGGTCAAACGGCCGATCCGCGGCGCTGTTTGTTCTGGAGGGGGTGGCTCCGGGGCGCACCGCCAATCCACCATCTCAATACTGATCGATGAAAAGCAGCCACATATATTTTTGAGTTGTTTTTGGATTGAACGACTCCACCACCTCATTCCCCGCAGTCTTAGACAATTTTCCAGCCGCTGACTTCGACTTTATCGTATTTGTAACTTCTTCAAACCGTTATATCTACATGCACGCTAATTATTCTTTCTAGATGCCATCGCAACAACTTCTAGGGCAGAAAAAACTCCCGATGGTAAGTAAATTTTCATATTCTCGTTCATTTTTGAGATTCTCCTCTGATTTTGTTTTTTTTCTCATTCAAATATTTTTCATGATTGTTTGGTTTGGTAATTCTCCTCATGTTTTTTTTTCAAGAATAGTTCCGGTTTGATACCGACTTTGATCGATTTCGGCATGAAACCAGATCTACCCTAGAAAACCAAACAATCATATAAATCACTGGAATGTAAGGAAGGAAAAAAAAGGGAGAATTACGAAAATAAACGTGAAAATGAAAAATTACCTACCACCGTGAATTTTTTCTCCCCTAGAAGTTCTTGCGGAGCTATCTGGAAGGATACAATTGGTGTGCATGTAGATATAATACTTTAATATATGAAGAAACACAGAAGGACGGGTTTGGTCACAGAAGCCAAGAAAATTGAAGAAAATGAAAAAAACACCTACAATCAGCTTATCGGCTGCGGCGCCGGAATATTGTCCGGCTCGAGCGCGTGCGGCCGCGAAGCGTCTCAATACGCAATTGCGGAGGGGAATTTGACGCAGAGAAGCACAGTACATGAACTCTGTTTCCATCGAGTGGGATATTCTAGTAGAGCACCACTACCAATTAGGTGGAAACAGTCAGTTCGCCCACCCCCAATCGACTCATTGGCCGTGAGACAGATTTCGGCATTGTTGCACGCTCTTCGCGCTAGCGTTCTTATCTCCTCAGAAAGCATCAGTATCACAATTTCGCAGGGTTGCTCTACCGTACGACTTATTTTCAGAGGTAGAACAGCTCAATTTACATGTAGAACTGGTTTCGATGTGCATTCGTAGACTTGTTCAGTTTATGGCATATTGCAATGCATGCCCATGGTAACACAAACAACTGATTGTGCAATAACTATGTGTTACAGGTCTTCAGTCTAAACTAATATTACAAAGTTGTTGCTTAAGAGTCATAAAATATGAGCTCTCGATTTCGAGAATTTAAAGCTCCTGATCATACATTAATCATTTGTTCATAATCATAATTATACATCACCGATGTCTAAAAGATTGCAATAAAATATAATATTTTCCAGTTATGCATGTTAGTCGAGCTGTTCTACTCTTGAAATTAGCTCTTACGATGGAGAAATCCTGCAAAATTGTGATATTGAGGCTTTCTGAGGAGTATGGAATGCTAGCGCGAAAAGCGCACTCCAATGCCAAAATCTGTCCCACGGCCAATGAGTCGGTTGGGGTGGGCTGGATAACAATATTCAAAAGGACTGTCCGCGGCGGCTCTCAGGACGGTCCACGGCGGCTGTCAGGACGATCCGCGGCGCCTACAGGACGATCCGCGGCGCTGGCAAGATGGTCCGCGGAGCATTGCCGGCGCATCCGCGGCTTCGGTGAAGGATCGTCCGGTCGTCGGCCGCGGACGATCCTGCAAAAGCGCCGCGGATCGCTCTTGGGCTTGTCTGAGTAGAAGCTAAAAATCTCGAAAACTGAAATCGTTAAAAGTCGCGACTTCATGCAAAAGCACGCTTCTTACGAAACTGAGATTGCGAATATGGTCAAAAATTCAAAAAATGGCTCATTTTCGGCAATTTGAAGGTCAGAAAATCTCAGAAAGTTATAAGAATCTTTTCAGTTTCGCAAAAATCGTGTTCTTCGCGAAAAATGAAGGTAATTTTTATGATTTAGGACAACTTCTAGCTTTCGAAATTCTAAAAAAAGCCATTTTTGAAAATTTCGACAAATTATTCGGAATCTTAATTTCGCAAAAATCGCGTCCTTCAAAAATTTTGGAAAATGGCTCTTTTTAAGGAATTTTGAGGCTAGAAATCGTCAAAAATTGCGATTTAATGCGAAAAACGCTATTTTTGCGAAATTAAGATTCCGAATAATTTGTCGAAATTTTCGAAAAATGGCTCTCTCTCGGAAACTCTAAGGTCAGAAACTCAGTTTCGCAAAAATCGTGTTTTTCGCAAAAAAATGATGGTGATTTTTACAATTTAGGACAACTTCTAGCCTTCAAATTTGAAAAAAAGTCATTTTTGAAAATTCCGAGAAAACATTTGGAATCTAAGTTTCGCGAAAATCGCGTTTTTTGCATAAAGTCGCGACTTTTTGACGATTTCTAGCCTCAAAATTTCTTAAAAAGAGCCATTTTCCGAAAATTTCGACAACATTTGAAAACTAATTTTCACAAGAGTCGCGTTTTTTGCATAAAATTGCGCTTTTTACAAATTTTAAACAATTTCTAACCTTTGAATTTTTTTAAAAATAGCCATTTCCAAGACTTTTGACAGAATCTCAGAGCTCAGTTCCGCAGAATCGTGCTTTTCGCAGAAAATCGCATTTTTTATGATTCTCCAACGATTTATAACCTTCAAAACTCGAAAATCCGCGGACTAAAAATTTTTAGACAAGGCTCCCAACCTCAGCTTCGCGAAACTCGTGGTTTTTCTCGGAATTTACAAATTTCGGACCATCTTGAACATTAAATTTCAAGAAACCCAGATTCCTCAAGTTCTCGACAAAGCTCAAAACGCCACGCCAATAAAATCGTGTTTTTGACCGAAAATTCCCATTTTCTCGATTCTAGCCAAAATTCGGGCTTTGAGTTTTTAGAAAACCTGCAATTTTTCAAATTCCCGAAAAGATTCCAGAAGCCAGTTTCGTAGATGTCGTATTTCCGCTTGAAAATTGCGTTTCCCTTCTTTTTAGAAGAAATCGAGCTACGAATTTCCACAAAAACACGCCTTTTCAACACAATTCGAACATTCAAACAGCGCAATTCGCGTTATGTCTCAGAGAAAACCATATTTTCGATTTCGACATCCGCCATAAAACCGGAAACGCACCTCGGATTCGTGTTCAGCGCCCCAAATTACCACCTGGGTTGAGTTTGGGCGAAAAAAAATTTCGACCTCTGAACTCCCAAAAACGGCATTGAGCTTGCATACCTCATGGGGCTCCAAAGGTCGAAAAAAAAATTCAAGGCCCAAACTTCGCTCTCGGGAGTTATTCAAAATGCTCAAACGAATGAGGTGAGTTTATCGATTTTCGACAGATTACGGTAGATTGCGGTGGGTATACGGTAGTTGGGTCGAAGTCTCAGATTTGACTCAAAATTTCTGAACGGGGGTTATTCGGGGTGCTGAATACGAATATGATGTTCATTTGTCAATTTTCCAATTATTAAGGTAGGTTTAGGCCATCTATGGCATGGCAACTACCGTAATCTACAGTAAACCTGCGAATTTCGACAAAGATTCTCTAGATTCGTGTTCAGCATCCTAGATTACCCCAACATATGAGATTTGAGCCAAATACGAAAAATTTTTCGAAATCACCCAAAATTTCCCTGATGGGTACCCTTGCTTTGCCGCGAGGCTTTAAAAAAACGCCTATAACTTTTTTCAGAGTGGTTTCTTTTTTTTCGGAGAAGCTGCGAAGAGCATACTAGGATTCTACGTCCCAAATGGTTCCAGAAAAGTACATTTAATCCAGAATGGCCAGCCTGACCTAAAGTACTACCTTGTAAGATGCGTTTCCAAGACAGTGGTTCGGTTCTACTCAATAATTTGGAATTGATAATGAAACATTTGTCTTGAGCCTTCGAGCCATGCGCTAAAGTATTAGGTTGCTTCAATGGACTTTGTAGTTTGGGTAAACCCACTTCTGTTAATAATAATTATTTCTGTTGGAAAAAAAAGATTGGTCATTGATCGACGAACAAGTCCACGAGGTTTCATTTTGTCCAAACTTTTTTCCAGCGTCATGTATCAACGCAAGCTCCCTAAAATGTTTCACCGAATTAAGGACGGTTTTTCTGTGGCATATATGGGGAGACGGGTAAGGGTATTCTTGATATTCTAGCAATTGTTGAAATCTTGAAATTTCCTTAGTTTCCAACATTGATGTAAAAGTTCTTCGCTTATATCACGTCACCTCTGCGATATAAGAAAATAGGTAAAAAAAACAAGAGACACTGTTAAAACTCAAAACAAGTAGGGTGAACACATAGAAATGTCATTACTGTCAGCCATAATGCAGTAATGATCCCACAGTATTCGAACCATCATTCAATTGCTTCATAATCTAACGCCTTACCGGCTGAGCCATGGTGTAGGGCTACCTCGACCCAACTATCCCATTGCAATGATCGGTGGTTTGCTTGCAACTAGCATTGTTCAGGGGATAAACGAACAAGTCTTACAAGGGAAGTATAAAAAGCGTAGGTCTGATCTGCCAAAAAGACTAGTATGGTTAGTATCTCTTTTGGCCCAATAGTGAAAATGAGCAGTATCTCGCCCCGAGCCGCAGGTTCAAAAAAGTTATGAACATTTTCTAAGCCTCGCGAAAAGGCAAGGGTACCCATCAGGATTTTTTCAGGATGAGAGTTTCAAAAAATTTTCTCGGATTTAGCTTAAAAGTTGTATGTAGGGTAGTCTAGGGTGGTCGACACGAATCTGGAGTCCATTTGTCGAAATTTTGAGGTTTACTGTAGGTTACAGTAGGTAACATGTCATTTAGGGGTCAAAACCCATCTTAGTATTTTGAAAATCGACAAACGGACGTTGAATTCGTATTCTCCACCCCGAAAACCCCCCGTATACAAATTTTGAGTAAAATCTGAGATTTTGACCAAACTACCGTATACCCACCGTAATCTACCGTAATCTGCAAAAACTCGATAAACGGACTTCAGATTCGTGTTTTGCACTCCAAGTAACGTTCAGCAAATGATTTTGAGACATATCTATCGTAGAAAACCGGAAATCTCGAAAGTGGCGTTTTTCCCTCGAAATTTTCCCCGGTTGGAAAGCTTCAAACGAAATTAGCCGAAAACTTTTGAAAATCGACTAATAAATCACAGAATCATGATCAGCGCCCCAAAAACCCTCCCAGGGAGAATTTTAAGTCAAATCTGGAACATTTTTCTAAAACGCTTCCATAGCCCTCAATTGGTAGAAATAAGCGCCCAACCGAAAATCAGTACAAGTCCAAAACGCTGTCAGTCTGGACAAAGTACGGAACATGTGCGTTCACCCAAAATTTGCTCAGGGTGGTAGTTTTGGGTGCCGAACACATTTATGAGGTCCGTTTCCAGATTTTCCGAAGAATAACGCGCTTTTTGAAAGGTACAAAAAAGCACAAAAAATGAGCTTTTTAAGCTTGTAACTTCTTGGAACCTGCGGCTCGCGGCGGGATACTGCGCAATTTTACTATTGAGCCACAAGAGATACTAACGACACTAGTCGTTTTGGCAGATCAGACCTACGCTTTGTATACTTCCCTTGTTAGCTTATGAACCTAGCTAGATTTCATCTTCAAACTTTTAGGAGAACCTTTTCAGATGATTTCAAGCCCACTGTATAACTCACATTTGTGCTACATCCTCCCAATCCAACGTTCTAGTTTCTTTATTTTTTGATCATTTTTGATCTACCCGTGAGGACTGAGTGAAATTTTAAAATCTCAAATGGCTTCTTTTTTATTCCTATACAATCCACAAAAGATCGTTTTTCAAAAATCCCTTTTTCGTTCAAAGTGGTCCCTTGTTAGGACTCTCCAGGTGCTGGAGGGTGATTGGAATTCGCCCTTGCGCGCAATTCGCACTGGGGCGCTGTCCTGGAGTAGTTACAGCACATGGGAGTGAAGGGCTAAGTGGTTTAGTACTTTCAAAACTAGTACCTCAGATGATGTCAATGTCCCATTTTAGCACGCAGAGATCAACGTTTGAAAAAAAAACACTAGCAAGCCACAAATCCGATGTAACAAAGCGAATCAGTCGCAGTAGAAAATCAAGCAATTCTCCTGCTTATATATAGTCCGAAGTATTGGATAATCAACCAAACAGAGAAGGGTAATCGGGATTCTCAATTACCTGGTTTTTCTCAAAGAATCACATTTCAGATCGACGAAACCTCTAAGAATTCCAGATGCAACTCACCGTGAATGACTTCAATTCATCATTAATTAGCTAGCCAGTCAAAAACCCCGAAAAAACTTTCTAGAAAATCGAGGAAAATTTTTAATCAACTGCCGATTACGCATTTGAGAAATTGAAACATTCAGAAATTTTCGCAAGGCTCCATCAAAAAAAAAATCATCCATTCAAAAATCTGAACTGCAGTATTCGATATAAAATCTGAAAAAAATACACATACAAATCGTTTATTCATCATTTCTTCGAAGATCCAGCGTGTACATTCGGACTGAATATATCACATAGGAGACAATCTGACTTTAGGCCTCTTTCAGAGTTCGATCGCTCTGCGACGCGACCAAATGAAAATACTGTGTATCGATCTGGTCGCGTCGCGCGATCAGGTCGCTGGCCTTTCAGACCTGATCGCGGGGAAAGTCGCCCAATCGCGCGATTGGGCGACTGAGATGGTCAGATCCCGATCGCGGCGACCGCTTCATATGTCCTCCTTCAAATTCCTGTTTTTTTTCACGTTGATTCTTCTATTTTTATTAGTTCTGCGATGGGACCAAGAAAATTTTGAAGAGTCGGAGATTTTCAAAGTTCCCTTTTGATGTAGAGTCTTTGAATCTAACTAAAAGTTTTCGAAAGAAGGCGCCTCCCACAATGTGTATTGGATCAACACGCACAAAAACTTCAGGATTTATTAAGGACTATAGTAAGGACCAAACAAAATCGAATAATCCTATAAACCATTCTTTTTTCAATTCATTGTCCCAACCTTGGTTTCCAACAACCAGATAAGGGGAAGTTCAAGTGAAGTCAGAGCAGAATTCGTCACATCCACAGAATTACGAATCGAAGTCAACTTTATGATGATGATGACATTCGCTGGTTGATGAGCTGAAAAATTCCAGCAGATAAGTAGGCAAAACAATCATAATACAAAACAATTATTATCATAAAATGAAAAACCACAATGCACCACTTCATCATAAATGGCTAACCAATAGAGTATGTCAACGAATATTCGGAAAACGAATATTCGGGCGAATAAACGAATAATCGAATACTCAAATTATTCGAATATTCGCAAAAGTCAATTTTTCGATTTATTCGTTTATTCGAATATTCGCAAAAGTCAATTTTTCGATTTATTCGTTTATTCGAATACTCGAAAGAGTCAATTTTTCGAATTATTCGTTCATTCGAATATTCGAAAGTTTCTATTCGTTTGATATACTCTACTAACCAATTGCTCAACACCACGAACATTAAATAGGGGTGGATTAGAATGTGTACGTTAAAGTGCGTGGTCGCCAACTTCCGCGATTGGGCATCCATACTTCCAAAATCTGCGATTGCCACGGCGACGCGACGGTCGCGTCGCCGTGCCCACGATCGCGTCGCAGAGCGATCGAACTCTGAAAGAGGCCTTAGACGGGTGATTGCTGTTGTAATTCCGTACACGACTCATGCGTGAATAGCTGAGGGATGCGGAGCGGAGTGCCGGTAGTGTACCGGTAACACTCTCGCCCGGTAAGCGATGCAATCCGGGTTCGATTCCTGCCTGACACCCAAGTTTTGTATTCGTCTCAGCACCCTGGTGACTGTCTTCATCAATAAAACAATACAAAAATTTGATAATACAATTCCAGGTGAAGCTATTTCGAATTCGTGATTTAGACACAATCAGTGGCAACAATAGAATTCATTAGCGACGAAAAGTCGAAGCTGTACACACAAACTGAACATGTCATCAATCCCAGGACAGGATCGCAGATGAGAGACATTCCAGACTTCATTCAGGAGGCGAATTTTCGCCCGTGATCGCGGACCGCTGCTGTCGCGACGCGGATCGCGCGCTGTTTTCCACACGCAATAGCAGGAAAAATTACGTGTAAAACCCCAGGGGGCTTCTATTCTCAAGAGAAGTCCGTCCAACCCTTATGGCGGCCACCTTCGATCGGACGAGAGAGCTCAAGGGCCTATAAAGTGAAATTATGTAGGTATAGCCGCAGAATTACGCACTTGTCAATGAAATTCCAATAGCATACGAAACTTCTTCTTCCGTAACAGGTGCAATTATTTACAACCAGCGTCTTCAAGTTAAACTATGTGTAACGTAAAAAAGGCTGAGAAGAATAAAAAGAAGAACACTAAGAAAGTGAAGATACGGAGTGAAACGGATAAATCAACGGAAAGTGAAACAGATAAATCAACAAACAAAAGTATTCAGACACGAGATCTGATTAGTTCTTTCCAAGTTATGATATCGATGCACAGTATCAGAGATAAAAAAAACCTGTTCCTTTTCCCGTAAGCCGACGTGGCAAAAAAGCATAATACAAGTTGTGTCCTGTTTTTTCGTATGTCGGCTCAGAAGGCCCATGTAAGGAGTTTATGCTATTTTCTTTCCATCCTTAGCGTCCGATGAAAAGGATAACAGGGTTAAAGCAAGGGTGAGCGAATCAAATATATACAAACAACATTTTGAAAACGAAGTTTCACTTAGAAGTGAGTTCAACTAGAAAAAAAAACGAGTCCTACCCAAATCCAAATCAGAGTAAACTAGCAATGTCCAACCTAACGTACTGTGAAAAATGGCAAATATCTGCATTCAGGACTAAAACATGTCGTTCAAATTGAAGCACAAATCCTTGATATTGAAGCACCAGTCGTCCAAAGATGTCAGATCGCCAACATCTCCAAACAATTCATTCAAGCTGCGGAGAGATAAACTATCAAGATCTTCCGGAAGATCAGCCTCGGTAGGCGTATCAACATTCGGAAGGTAGATATCAGTTGGCGACTGCTGGGCACACATTTCTGAAAATTGTAGTGCTCAGTACAAAGCTTTCAACTCTGAACTCTTAACATTTACCAGAAGATCCATAAGCGTTCACATCCGTCAGAAATCCCAGATATTGCGAGTCACTCGGCTCAAGATCAGCCAACGCCTTCTCAATGATGAACGCCGCGGATTGTTCCTTGTTATTTTCGTTGTTAAGACAAAGCTGCAAAGCATAACATCGTGAACATAAGCCTTTAGTGTAATCCTGATTTTCTCTCCAGATGGCGAAAACGCCCAGCTACATAAAATCGACTCCTACACTGCGTACAGGGTTCGGCGCGGATGTGGGTCCCCATAGGGCATAGGCTCGTTGGGGGGGGGGTGGAGACAGCGGTCCGAGAGGTGAAGATTGTTTCCGGAATCTCGATGGAATTCTGCGTCGACTAGTGTTTCAAGTTTGAAAAAAGATTTTCTCGATCGTTCAGCCTTATTCATTTTACGAAACACCGGTCTTTCGCCTATAACTTTTTAACCGTTGAAGATAGGGTTTTGGTGATGGTTGTTTTTGAAATCCACGTAAAACTCTGCGTCGAATGAAATATCGGCTTCCTAACTTTGTTTGCCCCATAAGTCAGCCAGGTCGGTGGAGCCGAGCCCCGTTGTAGGCTCCAGGAGAACTCTGCGTCTCCTACTTACACCATAGAGGCGAGAGCACCCTATGGAGATAACTATGAAGCTCGGCTACACCGACCTGGCTGGCTTATGGAGCAAGCAAAGTTAGGAACCCGATATGTCATTTGACGCAGAATTTTACATAGATTCCAAAAACAACCTTCAACAGAACCCTATCTTAAACGGCTGAAGAGTTATAGGCGAAAAAACGGTGTTTCGAAAAATGAATTAGGCTGAAGGATCGAGAAAATATTTTTCCAAACTGGAAACGCTGGTCGATGCAGAATTCCATCGAGATGCCGAAAACAACTTTCACCAAAGGTGTATCTTCAAGCACAAAAAAGTTATGAACGAAAAACCGATAATTTCCGGCGAAAAAAATGCACTTTATAAATGGAAATCGGCTGGTAGAAGGGGAACGTATTCTTTGAAACTGAAAACGCTATTCGATGCAGAATTTTATGTGGATCCCGAAAACAACCTTCACCAAAGGGCTATCTATAAGGGTAAAAAAGTCATGGCCGAAAAACCGGCAGTGACACCCACCCAATCTTGAAAATGGCTTGCATGAGTGTTGGGTCGCTTTCATTGTTTTTCGGGGCGTTTCACCGGTTGTCACCGGTTTCCCCAATGGTGAAGGTTCTCCACTTCACCTGCCCAGGGGTGAAGGTTGGTGGAGTACATGGCTCCACCCGACGAAGCTATGCCATAGGGGGGTCTGAGCTCCGTAGGGATGGAAGCAGGGGGTATGATCTTTAGACGAAGACCAATTGAACCAACGTGTTTGTGAGTAAAAACCGTCAGGAGCAGTTTTTCACGTAGATTTCAAATATTTTATAGATTGCGATTCAACTAAAAGGCTCACTGAACTGATATCTATCTACATGATACGCAATGAAGACTCCGTTTCATGAATATATGAACACCACAAAGGTGCGAGTGCTGAACCTTGCAACAATTTCTGGGCTAAAAAAGCGTCACCACTGTTTTCTACTACCTCGCAAACCGTAGTTTCACTTAAGAATAGCTTTGTTAGGTATTTCGCGCACCTATAGGAACTTGATACGATTTTCGATCGTTTTCATAAATACATATAAGGTTTTCATTTCACGCATAGTATTGATGGGGCGGATAGAAAAGTAGGATATCCAATAATATCATGCTATTTGTCGCTTTTCTCAGAAGAAACAGCACTAGGCTAGAAGTCTCTACGTTGGCAAACTAAGTGTGTGGCGAATCTCTGGTCAACTAAAGGGCTCGGGTCCAGCATTTCAACTTTTGTGCATAATCGTGACTCTTGTAAAACGCATACTGTGGATCATCCTCGTGGCAGGATGAACGCCACATGTCTCTCTCACGGGATTCATGATCCTTCTTAATGGGTGGTCAGTATACTTAGTATCCGAATCACTCCATTTCGGATATCCGACCGGATATCCGAGATTCGGATAATCCGATATCCGAAAATTTGAAAACGCGCATTATCTGAATCGAACCAATATCCGGGAAATTCAAAATCGGCATTATCTGAATCGAACCATTATCCGAAGGGTTAAAAATTCGGGTAAAATCGGATAAAACGGATAAAAATCGGATAAAAACCGGATAAAACGGATAAAATTGGCGTAAAATCGGATAAAACGGATAAAAATCGGATAAACACCGGATAATACGGATAAAATTTGCGTGAAGTCGGATAAAATCGGATAAAAATCGGTTCATTTTAGGTTAAATGTAGGAAAGTGTGTGTATGTATGTGTGTGTGTATGTGTGTACGTGTGTATGTGTGTATGTATGTATGTGTGTATGTGTGTATGTGTGTATGTGTGTATGTGTGTGCGTGTGTATGTGTGTATGTGTGTACGTGTGTATGTGTGTATGTGTGTATGTGTGTAGGTGGGTACGTGTGTACAGGCCATAAAACGGCCAATGTCTCACCGTCGACTGCGTACCACGCGCTGCGCGCCCGCACGTGCGTCGGAAGCAGACGAGTTTTGGCCGCCGCGCGACGAGTTTCGGCCGCCGCGTGGCGGCCGAAACGTCGCGCGGCGGCCAAAAATCGTCGCGCGGCGGCCAAAACCCGTCTGCTTCCGACGCGCGTGCGGTCGCGCAACGCGTGGTACGCAGTCGACGGTGAGACATTGGCCGTTTTATGGCCTGTACGTGTGTGTGTATGTGTGTGTGTTTGTGTGTTGCCTGAGGTTTGTTCCGATAATATCCGAAATTTATCCGAAATTATCCGACGGATATCCGTATCCGAATCATTGGAAAAATGGCATTATCTGAATCGATCCAATATCCGAAAATTAGAAAAAACGCATTATCTGAATCGAACCAATATCCGGTAAATTTAAAATGGCATTATCCGAATCGATCCATTATCCGAGGAATTACCTTCGGATAACAAGTATAGTGGTCAGGCTGCTTGACAATGTTAAAGGCAGTGTTCACGATGAATATTGCACTCGAATTCGACCCAAAATAGGGATTGTTTGGTCGTGAGGTAACTAATAGTGAAGAAACTTGAAAGAAAAAATTCCAGATTAAGCCAAAATAACGGTTTCTAAATTCACGGCGTGGACGAGAATCATGAGCCCTGATGATTTCGGCAAGGGCGCGCTAATCGCGAAATCTGCGCGAATTGATAATGCTAACTGCGGCAGAGTTGCTTGGCAATTTGCCATCGAAACGTGTGCGGCGCCACAAGCTCGTCCGATTTGGGGCGGACCGGGATAGGTAGGCGCACCGGGAGAGCTTTCAAAGCCGTTTGTATATATTTCTGGCCAGTTTCGTTGTTTTCTTCAACCCTTTCCTCTACAGCACCTGTCAACTTAGTGTTTCACACCGAGACCTCGAGAACGAGATTTATCGTGAACACTGCCTTTAAATTTGACGAAGGATATTGATTGATTTTGCCGATGAAAAAAGGACCACTTCAAATGGAGGTAATGCAGGGCTATACTACTGAAGTGATTTTATAAAGAACCCAGCTTTTTTCGATGGAGGAATTTCGATGAAGAACGCGCGATAGTCTGGGCGACATTTGTGGTGAAAGACATCAAAGTCGTTTCGAAATGAGATTAAGGGGCCGAATGCATCAACAGGCCGGGTTGGCGCAGGGCAGTCTGCGCCCTTGAAGATCTCCGTAAATCACGAAATCAATCGTACCCCTGATGCCCCAGCTAGGAGGCTGTGGCAACCAGTGCAGCGAAAAACAGTGCAGGGGTACGATTGTTTAGATGACCTACTGCCCTCACACTGCGATCGTCAAAGATGCCGACTCTCCTGCCCCAACCCGGCGGGTTCTCAGAAAATCGCCGCATTCAATGCGTGGTGAATATGCATTCAACTCGAGTGACCACACTCATCGAAAGGCTCCATCGCAGCGGCACGTGCTGCAAAATCTAATCGCAGGAGCACGTGCTGCAAGGTAGTCCAGCGCCATCGCAGTAGCACACCGACGCGCGACGCGGCCGGCACACCGACTTTTGACTTTGCGAGCTCGCCAAGAACTATCTGGGGTCGCCATCGGTTGGACGAGGTCTCCGGCGGCTGCACGGGTAAAATACCGCAAACTCGAGCAACTGAACCGACCGCGCTGCCGACAGTCCCGCCTCTAAAGGATGCTTCGTATGCCTTCCTGGTTTGGAGAGCCGTTTTGTCATCGAGTAGACTTTGTATCATACACGCTTTGAAGGGTATATTTGTTGGGACAAGTGCTGTTATTTGAAACACCATACTAGTACGTTCCCTGACTGTGCTCGAAACCGCATAGTCTTCGAGTTGAATGCGTATTCTACACGCATTGAATGCGGCTATTATCTGAGTTGATGCATCTGGCCCCAGAAGGGAAAATGCCCAACCTCGACAGGCAACAGTTGGTCCTCATCGTCGTTAGATTCCTGGTCATCAATGCCTCCAACGGCAACAGATTCCATCTCTTCCGGGTTGTCCAACTCTACTTTCATAGTCCTGAACTAATGTAGTGTCCAAAAGCTCACAAACGAACGAGAAGGCTCATCCCCAATAAATCCACGGGAAACCTCGTATGTTGTTGCTGAATCCCTGATGAAGAAGGTCCAGTCAAACATTCGATGGAGTTATGCGAGTTCTGAATGCTTCCGCTTGAATTCGTCGAGCTTTTAGTGTCGCTCCATTCATTGCTCGTGACCGACCACAGTGAGATTTCTTAAACAAAAATATATACTGCTCTATGAGATCTAAATTAGTCATGTATGCCTATATCTCGAGTGTTACGCATAAAAACCTGATGGTGGTACGAGTGGAATCGCAACTGTCCCGGGGTCCACTTTCCTCCGCTTCTTAGCGCTCAGAGTATTCTGGATATCAGGAGCCGGCACTGAAATGATGTTCTGATAGCATTCATAATTTCAAGGGATAGCCAGGTAAATCCACTACGCCAGGAAAACTGATTTTAGGCACACACAGAAGGCCTCGGTCACTTTTGGCGGATCCATTATATCCGGCCTGATCATTTTGAAAAATGAGAAATGGCCACATCCACAGCCGACTCCCACGGCCAGCTAAAACGGGTTCAATATCGACCGGTACAGCCGGCTACAGCCTGCTAAATCCGGTTCACTATCGATTGGTAGAACCGACTACGCCATGTTCAATATCGAATTTGGGTTTCATTATCGATTCGTACGGCCAGCTACACCGCGCTCACTGTCGATTGGTAGCATCCTCTCACCTCCACGAGCAGACTCTTCCCGTCTCCTTTCCGAGAGCTCCTCGTCCAACATTCCGTGAAATATGTGCTTCTTAGGGGCAAGTCCCTAAATGAAAATAGGATAAGCACGGCGTAGCATGCAGCCAATCAATATAAGCACAGCAAACATACAACCAAATTACTGGAAACACGATGGGTTCTTTGAACGCCTAGAGCCTAGCGGAGTGTAGCTCTCAGGCAGCGCGGTAAGTGCGCAGCGCATATCTGTCCGAACATGACAATAGCAAAGTAAGAGATGGCGCTGCGATCAGTCCTACCGATCCCGAAGCCTGGTAAGCCTGAGGTGAGTTTAAGGCAACTTCGCCTCGACCCATTTCCCTATTGTGCCCCATCGCTAAGTTAGCGGGGAAAATCATCAATCCGCATCTCCAAGGCGCACTCCAACATAATGTGCATCAACATGGCTTCAACAAGGCTCACTTCACCATCACTGCACTCACTTCAATTACGGAGCACACCATTGCCCGTTTCAATAAATAAGCTCCCGCTGGTAGAAGTCTTTTCCTTCTTCTATCAGCCACATTGGAGTTTCTTCTCATAGGCGAAGAAAGGTGGCCACACCCCACGGTTTCTTCCACATAACACGAGCAGACAGAAAAGTAGGTCTGGTCGAGCATGAAAATAAATGTAGTGAATAATGACCAGTATTATAACAGTCAGGACATTGATCCGGGACCGACTCGTCGATCTTATGTGCGCAGGCTTTGAGGTACGTAGAGTGATCGCAACGTAGACCCGCTGGAGTGACGCCGGAGCGTCTGGGCAGTCTACTCGCTGTCATCGACAGTAGGAGACACGCTACCATGGTGATTGGGAGGGGCACAGGACAGGTATTCAGACACAAACATGGTGTGCTCGATTTGCTGCAGCCTCTTCCTTTTGAGCTCAGAGGTGGCCCATCTTTGACGATCCACTGTAGAAATGACAACATGCTGCGGTATGCAAATATAACGGCGATGAGGATCAGAAGACAGGGGTGGGTAGTTAGGATTTGCGGCATTCTTGACTATGCCAATAAGGAACTGTTATGACTGCAGTTGGCAGTGCTGTTTGACAGGAAGTACGGCACATTCTAGATGAAGATGGGATATAGGTGTTGACTTTGGGCAGCCAGTGATGACACGTAGTGCAGTATTTTGTACGCGTTGAAGCTTGCTCAAGGAGGTGTCCGACAGGTGTCTAGTCCATATCGGAGCCTCATACTCCACAGAGGGCTGTATCATGGCCTAATACGTTGTGCATAAAACTTCCTTTGTGCTGCCCCAAGTGATGCCCGCCAGAGCACGGAAGATGTTGTTTCGCGCGTCAGCAAATGCGGCTCGGATGAGCGTGTTCTCGTGAAAGCGCAGTGAAAGGGTCCAGGAAGACTCCAAGTACCCGAGGGTGTTTAGATGGGGGCAACTGATTACCTTCCCAAAGAACCCTGGGATGTAGTTGATGCTCAGCCGTTGCAGTAGTGCACACAGTGACGCTAAACTTAGAAGGAGAGACCTTTGGCTGCTTCGATTCGAGAAATTTGGCCAGGCTGCTGAGGTATTTTTTCATCTCCGCAGTGGCACGGTCGATAACAGGGTCTGTACACACAATTGTGATTTCGTCAGCATACAGACACAGATTGATGTTAGGTGGCGGCTTCGGAATATCGTGAGATACAGAGAGAATAGGCTTGGTGATAATACTCAACCTTGACGAGCGCCTGCTTTCAAGTGAACCGACTTCGACAAATGTCCGCCGAACTTCACACATATGGAGCGCTTTATGAACAAGTTGTCAGTCCATCGTTTGCACCAGTCGGGGTCGAAAGCAGCAGTCAGATCGACTGATACGACCAGACTTTTGCCGGCGGGAGCTTTCCTATTGAACCGGCGAGAATGTGTTCAGTAATTGACGTTAGTGCGGTGATAGTGAAGTGCGCCTTTTTGTAGTCATGTTGATGGACATTTTGCTGTAGTGCGCCTTGAAGATGCGGGTTTATGATTTTTCCGCCAACTTATCGATAAATGGATGATAGGGATATGGGACGATGTGATGGCAGTGACAGTAGAAGCAGTATTAGCACGTAAGTCCTGGCGACTGAGTTTTCTGATCGCACGTAAAGTAGATCAGTGTTGTTTATCGCGTCGTGAAGAGGTAGAGGCAAAGAGTTTCCCAAGCTGACAGGCAGCCTTATATCCGAATTCAAATCTGCCCGAGGAGAATTCAAGCATATTGCGCGCAGGTGCAATCTTCTTTCCAGATAACCGTTCGAGGATGCTTTACGCCCGTTTGCTATCAGTCGCAGAGATGATGGATTCGGTGTACTCTCTCCAGCGTTTCTGCTTGTAGCCATTCAGCACTTTGGAGATTTCCTCGGATAAATGTGAAATGCAAGGATAAGAGGGGTCACTTCAGCGGGGGTCGGGTCGTTGTTTGATTAGTTCCAGGGCTTCCTCTGGTACGTAAGCGTGAAATGTTCTTACGCGAACGGTCGGGATGGATATTCTGGAGGCATCGCATATGGTGTCGACGACGTACTTATCTTTGTCATGTACCGAGCCAGCTAGCAGACCCGGCTGAGTAGCACCTCCTTGAAGAGGCCCCAGTTAGCCTTAGTGCAGTTAGTGTAAAATTTGCTATGGGTGCCAAAAGAGGGTGCGAGATGACTATTAAGAGACAGATCCAATGTTGTGCTGATGGGTATATGATCCGTGGCCATCTCCACAGATCAGGACCATTTACAAGACATGGCAAGAGAAGAGGAAACGAACGTGACATCAGGTGAGGAGGACCTGCCCGTCGACGGGAGACGAGTAGGAGAATCTTCGTTTATAGGAATTAGGTCAAAATCATCCGCAAAAAGCTCAAGTAGTTCTTCTTCTTCTTCTTTGCAGTCGCAGGGAGGTTTTTGTCAAAGGTTCAGGAAACGGGCGACTGAAACCGGATTCGTCCACAAATCCTTTGTTGTAAGAGTGGTAGGCTTCTTTGGGCAATCGAATCAGTGTTCAGTTGTGAGGCCACGACTACCACAGTCCTGGCACTCGTCCGGCTTACTGCGATCGATCTTATGCAAGTATGACATCAGCATAGGGGAATGACCGCAGCGTAACGAGGCAAGGGTACTTCTAGCCCGCCTACCGAATTCCATCTCGGTGCTGCTGACTATGGGTGGTACGACCCCCAATATGGGATTGACGGTCATCCTACTCAAGTGATCCCTGACGAACTTGGTGTGCTCCACACGTAAAAAACGCAGACGATCCAGTTGGGAGTCCATCCATCTTTGTATATTGGCTTTCTCGGGAGCATCGGCAGAAGGCCTTCTGATATGTCTCTCTCTCACGGGATTCATGATCCCTCAAGTAGTTCTTCTCTGTCATTGGGATCTAGGGAGGAGTACCAGGAAGAGGTGTGAGCATTAAAGTCACCAACCATGACAACAGATGAAGATGAGAGGATTGAATATATATCATGGAGGTATGGAGTGGGATCAAATGAGTTGGGACAAGAACTCGATGGGAGGAGGTAAACATTGATAATATCTAGGGAACAACTTTCCAATACAATATTAACTCCTATACATTCAAGAACACTATCATTGGGGAGAACAATAATTTGAGAAGGAATGGAAGATTTTACAAAAGTTGATACGCCACCGTCATGTGATGAACGGGGAATATGATAGGATGTATAGCCGGGCTATAAAGAGGAACCGTAGAAGGTGAATTAATACAAGACATACAACAATAGGCATCAGTGTAATCATTGTAGCTATGTAGTTGCTGTGGTTATGTCGTACGTTCGTGCCGTGGCAGTGTGGAGGAAAGAAGACCACCTCCGTACAAACCGACGTCAATCCCTCAGCGTAGAGGGTTTTCGTCAAGGGAGAGGTGCTGGCTGGCTGCAGCTCTCCTGAGGACTCTTCTACGAATGGCCGGCGTCGAGACAAATCCAGGACTCGCTCGGAAGAAGAACCCATGTGCGACACGCGACAAGGATGTCACTTGGAATGGAACCATTGTCCAGTGTTTCTGATGCGTGAGGTGGGCGCACCTCCTTTGTTCGGGTCTCAGTTCTGTGAGGAACCACGACTCTTCGTTTCGTTGTGCTATGTGCTCCACCACCAGTAACCCTAATTCCTCATCTAACAACCGCCCCCTCTCTAATGTACACATAAATCGCAACGGACTTCGCGGCAAGCTCTCTGAATTATCTCTCTCGAATGTTCATGCACTTTGATAGAATAAATTCATATTTTAAATCGCGTATCAAAATGATAAGATACCCTGGGTTGATTCGGAATTCTCGTTCGATAAAATTTGTGTGATCACAAATCTAATGACCGATAGGCCTCCTACGCACCTTTTACTGCAACGAATACTCGATTTCGTATACTTTTGACTAGGCTGATCAGCCTTTACGAGTTGATCTTGCTCCATTTCCCGATTGTGGTCGGTTAGAGCGCAGAAATCGAGAAATGTCGCCGGCCATCGGCCCGGACACCACGAACCAAAACACTGAAGAGATTCTTCATTGGGTTAAGATAAGGACTGTAGACGATCCACTGTGGACAAATTAGTTTTTGCAGAACAAAGAAGTTCACTTCCGACTTGCTCACGTGAATATTCACGTTGTTTTACTAGAAACTGCAACTTTGGAGCGCAAAAACATGAGGTGGTGAAGGTAGACGTCACCCTAACATCCTCTCGTACCCGCTAGGGATCGTCCGGCAAGTGACGAACGCAAGCTGTAGACTTCCCCAGGGGCAAATGCTCTAATGGATTATGGGAGATCTACCTTAGTAGTTCTGAAGGCTAAATTGGACAGCACCTATCCTCGAAATCCTTTATTAGCACGTTGTTGTTGTTGTTGTGGTTGCCCATCTTCCACCATATACACTGATCCTGGATCCAACTTCCGGCACGTAGACGACATAATCGAAGCAGAATTGGGATCCTTTTCTTTGGAGGATCTCGGGATGGGGCGTTATTCAACCCTTTTTTTTGTCTTTTTTTAGCTTTCTTAAGCTTTTTTTTTTAGCTTTTTTTTGTTTTGTTTTTTTTCTGGATTTTTTCGCATACTTATATGATCAAAGTGACAGTCAATGAATTATCAAAGTGACAGAAAATTGACGACTTCCACTGGTTTGAGCCAGAGATCTTCGATCGTAAGGTGCGTTGGCTTTCCAGAGCATGAGAACATGTGAGGTACTGTGTGTTCCTCGAGCGCGCAGTCAGGGCAAAGTGGGTTATCGGCTGCTCCTATCTTACGCAGATACCATTGCGACCTCGAGGAGAAACCACTCCGGAGCTGGGATAGCGCTGCCCGACTTGATCTTGGCAAAGTCTCCTCCTCCTTCGCAATCTTCGGCGGCGGTCCACTTAGCAGGGGAGAGTTCATATACCCAAGAACTCTTTTACAAACTCCTTATGAACTTCTTTCCGAATGCTCTCTGCAGTTCCAGGTCTTACCGACATTGGTTTAACAGATCTGACATGCTTCCTGATCTGTCTAGGCGGTTCCGGCTTCTTCATCATGTCGTGCGATGGGTGTTCTGGGTCGATTGTCGCAACCGTACGATATTGAAAGGTCAGCATCTCATTGTGAGCTTGGACTGGCATGATTCCCGTCTCGTTACTCAGGTGGATGGTGCTCGCGATAGCCAGGCTTCCCGTCGCGGTCCTCAAGGCTGCATTTTGACACGCTTGTAACCGGTCCCAGTGAGACGATGCAATGAGCGGGCTCCAGGCTGGAGCAGTATATGACATCACGGATTGTCCGATGGCACGGTAGGTCAATGTGAGCAGCTCTTTGCTTTGTCCCCAGTTTCTTCCTGCCAACGCTTTCAGGTTCGCTCTTTTAGCCGTCTTCTAACGAGCAGCTTCCGCATGTAGTCGTCCCGTCATCATAGCATCGAACTGATAGCCGAGAATCGTCGGATTCCTTTCGTGCGTGATTTGCGTCCCATTTATGAACACTTTCGGCACGTATCTCGCTTTAGCAGGATGTGTTGTAAGAAGAGAGACAGTGGTCTTCTGGAGCGACAGTTGAAGATGCAGATCTTCCAGGGCCTTTGTTAGCATCGGAAGATAGTCGTTCAGGCGTTTTTCGCAGGTTTCCACATCTGGATGTGATGCAACCAAAGTTAGGTCATCCGCATATCCGACTAGGCGTGTTTCTGGTGGTGGTGCCGGGAGTTCTGCGATGTAGAAAGAAAACAGGAGCGGAGAGAGGACCACACCTTGCGGTACCCCGGAGCGCACCAATCTTAGGTTGGACATCTGGCCTCTAAATTCTGTCCGTATTGTTCTGCCCTTCAAGTAGCTAGAGATCCAGCGGGCTAAACCTCTCGGCAGGGACGACTCCGCAAGCTTTTGACAAAGCATGGAGATAACGACAGTGTCATAGGCTTTCTTCAAGTCGAAAGCGACCATAATTGAGCGGCTAGGCGGTCTCTTCTCGTTTAACCCATCTGTGATGAATCCGGTGAGTTCGACCAACGCTGAGGTGGTAGAGAAGCCTTCCCGAAAACCATTCTGCCATCCAGGGATTCGCAGGTGCGTCTCTAGTGTAGGAAGAATGGTTCTTTCAAAAGCGCGGGCCATAGATGAGATTATCGAAATAGGCCTGTAGCTATTTATATTCTCAGCAGGTTTTCCGGGATTCAGGAGTGGGAAGATTCTTGACTCCTTCCACGATGCCGGGATCAGTCCAGTTGACAGGGTTCTGTTGAAAAGGGCTCTAAGGCATTCACGAAAGATTGGTCCTTAATGTTTGAGCATGATGAGGGCCACACCACTTGTATCCAACGCTCTAGACGGCTTGCACTTCTTAAAGGCGGCGTCAATAAGGGCGATCCTAATGAGTGGGACGTCTTCTCTCGGAAAGTTTTTGATCCATCGGAAGGTCCTTCGTGACGATTTCAGGCCTTGATGAGGGCACGGCGAACTGAACTGTTTGCATAGAAGGTTGGCCGCATTCCTGTTGTTCAACGGTTTGCCCTTATGCAGAATTTGGATGAGATTGGGTTTCGCTGAACGGCCATCCAAAGCTTTCATGGTTGTCCAAACTTGGAGGAGTTTGTACGATGATCTATGCCTTCCACGAACGCTCTCCAAGTCTGTTGTCGGTCCATCCTCACTTCATCTGCGATTTCTCTGTTCAGCTCAGGGATCCTGGTGTTGGTGGGGTCCGTTTTTCGAATCGATTCTCTTTCCCTTATTAGGTCCTTAGCGTTATCCGACAGTCCCAGCATAAAAGCCTTACGCCTACCCTTAGGGATAGATTGTGACGTTGCTGTCCTTACGGCTGATGTCAGAAATCGATCCATCTCCAGAGGGTTTGCTCGGAAGTTGAAACCAGCAGATTGCTGTTCCAGCACAGACGAAAGCTTGAACCAGTTCGCCTTTTTGAAGTTAACGAACGTGGTTCTCGGTGAGGAAGATATGAAGGCCTCGCTTTTGAACTCCATCAGGATCGGGAGGTGATCACTCGCCCCTGTGTTCACGGTGCCCCAAACTGCTGACGATGCTAAGTCCTGTGAGCACAGCGAGAGGTCCGGTGACGACGGTCTTTCATATTTCGGCTTCCTAGTAAGGTGAGGGGGATCATTGAGAATCACGAAATTAGACCGCGCTATCTCCTCTTCGAAGTCCTGTCCACGTTGGTCCTCTTCACCATCTGACCATAGAGGACTGTGCGTGTTGAAATCTCCCATGACGATTGTGGACTTCCCGCATGTCAGGAATTGGGCGATAGACAGCTCGTATGAGGGTGGGCATGAGGATCTTGGGGGAGAGTAGAGGTTGTGAATGTGAACAGATCCAGCCTTCGTTTCCACAGCTATGGAGATGCATTCCGTGGTACCATCGCTAGTTGTTGGAGTGATCACACTGCACTGTAAGTCGTTTCTAACCAGAAAAGCCACACCTCCTCCAGAGCCCGTTCTGTCGTTTCTCAGGCATGTGTAGCCTCGAACAACCGGTGATCCGTGATTTGGGTCCAGTTTAGTCTCTTGAAGTCCCACGATTTCAGCTCCTATACGGTATGCGAGAGCTTCTAGTTCCGCTGATTTGCTGCGAAAACCATTGATATTCCCTTGGAATATCTTCAGAGAATCGGGACTTGAACGTTGAGGTTGAGATGCCGGCACGGCTACGCAGTTCGGGCACACGTATGAGCTGTCCGCATCCTTGAAGGACTTGAGACCGGAACATGTCCTCACATGAGTCCATTCCCTGCACTTGATACATTGGACGCTCCCTGCAGCGGCTGAGGTACCACACAGGGTGCAGGACCATCGAATCCGACGAGGGGGTCCAGGGTTCGCTTCGAATCCGGCACGGATGAGTAGACAACGGATCAGCAGCGCCGGTTTATGCTAACCCGTAACCGAAAAAATTGGCTCCAGGACTCGTGAAAAGTGAATTCTGGGAGGTATAGTTGAGGACCTTTGACTCCGGAAGAATGACGGCAGTTGTAGACGACTTCTTCTTCCGCGTACGCTCTTGCCAACGAGTAGGCGATCCTCCATAAGAGCTTATTAGCACGTCTGACCATCAGACCTATCGAGAAAAATCCTTTTCGCCAGAAACCATCGCCTATACCCAAATAGCCGATGTGGCTGTCTACATTGGCTCCAGGCAAGATGAACGCCATATGTCAGGAGTTTCAAGCGACATGGTGTTCAACTCCGTGTCATCTGAGAGCTTCCACGGAGCACTTCGTAATAGGCATTCACAACAACGACAAGATAGACGGGGACTCAAAGAAGAAAGCTTCTTGTTTGAAGGAGCACCACGGGACAGCTAGGTCTCAATTCACCCGCCTAAATGTGGGCAGAAATTGTAAGCCCTGTCCCAAACGAGATGGCACGCGAAGAGTCCAAATAAGCAGCGCCCCTCTGCTTCTCTGGCATTTTCGGATTTTCAGACGTCACGTACGCAAGTACGTAGCATGTCCCACCGTAATTCAAATACAGAAGACTTCGTGACCTCCGCGCTTTTATCCATATCCTGACACACTTTCCCTGCCACGTAAAGAAGAATATCTGTATCAAGAGTGAGTATCACGAGCATGGTGATATCCTAGCGAGGGAGGCACTGTTGTATTGCACTTGGCCACACCCATTTTTCCCTGCCGCGATGACTTTTCTGACTTTGGCAGGGGAGGAAAACCCTGGGAAGGTGCTTAAATTTAAAGCGGCACAGTAAAATGGGCGTGGCCAAGTGCATCGCGACATAATCCCCCCCCCTATGATAGCACACGAGCATTTCGAGCGAAAAGAATGCAAGAGCTATTAAGTATGTGAAAAAAGAAGTGAGGACGTGAAAAACTCGTCGAGTCCCGTTTTTGTATTACGGTAGGATATGCTACGTTTTTGCGTACGCGACGCCCGAGAATCCGACAATGTCAGAGTCGCAGAGGGTGCGCAGCTTCTTTGGACACTTCGCTTGCCATCTCGTTTGGGACAGGGTATAGAAAAATGTTTCCTATCGGCGGCATTCAGACCCTTTTTAAATTTGAACCCAGATGTTGATTGATTTTTGCACATGGAAAAAGGATCACTCCGAATGGAGGTAGTGAGCGATGCTACTGAGGTGATTTTGGAAAAAAAACCTAGCTTCTTTTATTGGGGGAAATTCTATGAAGAACGCGCGATATTCTCGGCGACATTTGTGGTGGAAGACATCAAAGACGTTTCGAAATGAGATTCAGGGGTCGAATGCATCAACAGGCCGGGTTGGGGCAGGGCAGTCTGCGCCTTTGAAGATCTCCGTAAATCACGACATCAATCGTGCCCCTGATGCCCCAGCTAGGAGGCTGGGGCAACCAGAGCAGCGAAAAACAGTGCAGGTGCACAACTGATTAGATGATCTACTGCCCTTGCACTGCGATCGTCGAAGATGCCGACTGCCCTGCCCCAACCCGGCGGGTTTTCAGAAAATCGCCGCATTCAGTGCGTGGTGAATATGCATTCAACTCGAGTGACCACACTCATCGAAAGGCTTCATCGCAGCGGCACGTGCTGCAAAATCTAATCGCGGGAGCACGTGCTGCAAGATCGTCCAGCGCCATCACAGTAGCACAACGACGCGCGACGCGGCCGGCACACCGACTTTTGCCTTTGCCAGCTCGCCGAAAACTATCTGGGGTCGCCATCGGTTGGACGAGGTCTCCAGCGGCTGCACGGGTAAAATATCGCAAACTCGAGTAATTGAACCGACCACACTGCCGACAGCCCCGCCTCTAAAGGATGCGTCGTATGCTTTCCTCGTTTGGAAAGCCGTTTTGTCATCGAGTATAACTTGTATCACACACGCTTCGAAGGGTATATTTGTTGGGACATGTGCTGTTATTTGAAACACCATACTAGTACGTTCCCTGACTGTGCTCGAAACCGCATAGTCTTCGAGTTGAATGCGTATTCGATACGCATTGAATGAGACGATTATCTGAGTTGATGAATCTGACCCCAGAAGGGAAAATGTCCAACCTCGACAGGCAATAGTTGGTCCTCATCGTCGCTAAATTCCTGATCATCAATGACTTCAACGACAACAGATTCCATCTCTTCCGGTTTGTCCAACTCTACATTGATGAGAGTCCTGAACTAATGTAGTGTCCAAAAGCTCACAAACGAAAGAAAAGGCTCATCCCCAATAAATCCACGGGAAACCTCGTATGTTGTTGCTGAATCCCTGATGAAGAAGGTCCAGTCAAACATTCGATGAAGTTATCCGAGTTCTGAATGCTTCCGCTTGAATTTGCCGAGCTTTGAGTGTTGCTCCATTCATTGCTCGTAACCGGCCCCACGGAGATTTCTTAAACAAAAATATATACTGCTCTATGAAATTTAAATTACACATGTATGCCTAAATCTCGAGAGTTACGCATAAAAACCTGATGGCGGAACGAGTGGAATCAAAAATGTCACGGGACCCAGTTTCTTCCGCTTCTTAGCGCTCAGAGTATTCTGGATATCAGGAGCCAGCACTGAAATGATGTTCTGATAGCATTCATAATTTCAAGGGATAGCCTGATAAATCCACTACGCCAGGAAAACTGATTTTAGGCCCACACAGAAGGCCTGGGCCACTTTTGGCAGATTCATTATATCCGGCCTGATCATTTTGAAAAATGAGAAATGGCCACAGGCACAGCCGACTGCCACGGCCAGCTAAAACGGGTTCAATATCGACCGGTACAGCCGGCTACAGTCTGCTAAATCCTGTTTACTATCGATTGGTAGAACTAGTTACGCCACGTTCAATATCGAATTTGATTTCATTATCAATTCGTACAGCCAGTTACACTGCGCTCACTGTCGATTGGTAGAATCCCCTCACCTCCATGAATAGACTCTTCCCGTCTCCTTTCCGAGAGCTCCTCGTCCAACATTCCGTGGAATTTGTGCTTCTTAGGGGCCGATCCCTGAAAGAAAATAGGATAAGTAGCATGCAAACAATCAAAATAAGTGTGAAAAACATGCAAATAAAATACTGGAGATACGATGGGTTCTTCAAATGTCTAGAGCCTAGTGGAGTGTAGCTCTCAGGCATCGCGATAACTGCGCAGCGCAAATGGGATCGATCATGACAATGGCAAAGTAAAAGAAGGCGCTACGATCAGTCCTACCGATCACAAAGCCTGGTAAGCCTGAGGACAACGCAACTTCACACCGACCCATTTCCCTATTGTGCCCCATCGCTTAGTTAGCGGAGAACATAATCAATCCGCATCTCCAAGGCGCACTCCAAAATTATGTGCATCAACATGGCTTCAAGAAGGCTAACTCCACCATCACTGCACTCACGTCAATTACGGAGCACATAATTGCCCGTTTCAAGATTAAGCTCCCGCTGGTAGAAGTCTTTTCCTTCTCCTATCAGCCACATTGGAGTTTCTTCTCATAGGCGAGGAAAAGTGGCCACATCACACGGTTTGTTCCACATATCACGAGCAGACAGAGAAGTAGGTCTGGCCGAGCATGAAAATAAACGTAGTGAATCATGACCAGCATTATAACAGTCAGTACATTGATCCGGGACAGACTCGTCGATCTTATGTGCGCAGGCTTTGAGGTACGAAGTGACCGCAACGTAGACCCACTAAAGTGACGCGGGAGCGTCTGGTCAGAGTCTCCTCGCTGTCATCGACCGTAAGAGACACGCTACCAAGGTGATTGGGAGGGGCACAGGACAGGTATTTAGACACAAATCTGGTGTGCTCGATTTGCTGCAGCCTCTTACTTGTGAGCTCAGTGGTGGCTCATCTTTGACGATCCACTGTAGAAGTGGCAGCATGCAGCGGTATGCGAATTTTATGTGGATGAGGATCAGAAGACAGGAGTTGGTAGTTGGGATGTGCGGCATTCTTGACTATGCCAATGTGGAACTGTTGTGACTTCAGTTGGCAGTGCTGTTTGACAGGAAGTACGGCACCATCTAAATGAAGATGGGATATAGGTGTTGACTTTGGGCAGCCAGTGATGACACCTAGTGCAGTATTTTTTACGCGTTGAAGCTTGCTCGAAGAGGTGTCCGACAGGTGTCTAGTCCATATCGGAGGTTCATACTCCACAGTGGACTGTATCATGACCTAAAACATTGTGCGTAAAACTTCCTTTGAGCTGTCCCAAGTGGTGCCTGCCAGAGCATGGAAGATGTTGTTTCGCGCGTAAGCAGTTGCGGCTCGGATGCGCGTGCTCTCGTGAAAGCGCAGTGAAGGGTCCAGAAAGACTCCAAGTACCCGAGGTTGTTTGGATAGGTGCAACTTATTACCTTCCCAAAGAACCCTGGGATGTAGTTGATGCTCAGCCGTTGCAGTAGTGCACACAGTGACGCTAAACTTAGAAGGAGAGACCTTTAGCTGCTAAGATTCGAGAACTTTGGCCAGGCTGCAGAGGTATTAGTTCATCTCCGCAGTGGCACAGTCGATAACAGGATCAGTACACACAATTGTGATTTCGTCAGCATACAGACACAGATTGATGTTAGGTGGCGGCTTCGGAATATCGTGAGATACAGAGAGAATAGGCTTGGTGATAATACTCAACCTTGACGAACGCCTGCTTTCAAGTGAACCGACTTCGACAAATGTCCGCCGAACTTCACACATATGGAGCGCTTTATGACCAAGTTGTCAGTCCATCGTTTGCACCAGTCGGGGTCGAAAGCAGCAGTCAGATCGACTGATACGACCAGACTTCTGCCGGCGGGAGCTTTCCTATTGAACCGGCGAGAATGTGTTCAGTAATTGACGTTAGTGCGGTGATAGTGAAGTGCGCCTTTTTGTAGTCATGTTGATGGACATTTTGCTGTAGTGCGCCTTGAAGATGCGGGTTTATGATTTTTCCGCCAACTTATCGATAAATGGATGATAGGGATATGGGACGATGTGATGGCAGTGACAGTAGAAGCAGTATTAGCACGTAAGTTCTGGCGACTGAGTTTCCTGATCGCACGTAAAGTACATCTGTGTTGTTTATCGCGTCGTGAAGAGGCAGAAGCATAGAGTTTTCGAAGCTGACAGGCAGCCTTATATCCGAATTCAAATCTGCCCGAGGGGAATTCAAGCATATTGCGCGCAGGTGCAATCTTCTTTCCAGATAACCGTTCGAGGATGCTTCACGCCCGTTTGCTATCAGTTGCAAATTTGATGGATTCGGTGTACTCTCTGCAGCGTTTAAGCTTGTAGCCATCTTGTAGCCACTTTGGAGATCCCCTCGAATAAATGTGAAATGCAAGGATCAAAGGGGTCACTTCAGCGTCGGTAATCCCGTTGTTTGATTAGTTCCAAGGCTTCTTTTGGTACGTAAGCGTGAAATGTTCTTACGCGAACGGTCGGGATTGATATCCTGAAGGCATCGCATATGGTGTCGACGACGTACTTATCTTTGTCATGTACCGAGCCAGCTAGCAGACCCGGCTGAGTAGCACCTCCTTGAAGAGGCCCCAGTTAGCCTTACTGCAGTTAGTGTAAAATTTGCTACGGGTGCCAGAAGAGGGTGCGAGATGACTATTAAGAGACAGATCCAATGTTGTGCTGATGGGTATATGATCCGTGGCCATCTCCACAGATGAGGACCAGTTACAAGACATGGCAAGAGAAGAGGAAACGAATGTGACATCAAGTGAGGAGGACCTGCCCGTCGACGGGAGACGAGTAGGAGAATCTTCGTTTATAGGATTTAGGTCAAAATCATCCGCAAAAAACTCAAGTAGTTCTTCTTCTTCTTTGCAGGCGCAGGAAGGTTTTTGTCCAAGGTTCAAGAAACGGGCGACTGAAACAGGATTCGTCCACAAATCGATTGTTGTAAGAGTGGTAGGCTTCTTTGGGCAATCGAATCGGTGTTCAGTTGTGTGGCCACGGCTACCACAGTCCGGGCACTCGTCCGGCTTATTGCGATCGATCTTATGCAAGTATGACATCAGCTTTGGTGTGCTCCGCACGTAAAAAACGCAGACGATCCAGTTGGGAGTCCGTCCATCGTTGTATATGGGCTTTCTCGGGAGCATCCGCAAAAGGCCTTCTGATATGTCTCTCTCTCACGGGATTCATGATCCCTCAAGTAGTTCTTCTCTGTCATTGGGATCTAGGGAGGAGTACCAGGAAGAGGAGTGAGCATTAAAGTCACCAACCAAGACAACAGATGAAGATGAGAGGATTGAACATATATCATGGAGGTATGGAGTGGAATCAAATGAGTTGGGACAAGAACTCGATGGGAGGAGGTAAACATTGATAATATCTAGGGAACAACTTTCCAATACAATATTAACTCCTATACATTCAACAACACTATCATTGGGGACAACAATAATTTGAGAAGGAATTGAAGATTTTACAAAAGTTGACAGGCCACCGTCATGTGATGAACGGGGAATATGATAGGATGTATAGCCGGGCTATAAAGAGGACCGTAGAAGGTGAGTTAATACAAGACATACAACAATAGGCATCAGTGTAATCACTGTAGCTAGTTGCTGCCGTTATGTCGTACGTTCGTGCCGTGGCAGTGTGGAGGAAAGAAGACCACCTCCGTACAAACCGACGTCAATCCCTCAGCGTAGAGGGTTTTCGTCATGGGAGAGGTGCTGGCTGGCTGCAGCTCTCCTGAAGACTCTTCTACGAATGGCCGGCGTCGAGACAAATCCAGGACTCGCTCGGAAGAAGAACCCATGTGCGACACGCGACAAGGATGTCACTTGGAATGGAACCAGTGTCCAGTGTTTCTGATGCGTCAGGTGGATGCACCTCCTTTGTTCGTGTCTCGATTCTGTGGGGAACCACGACTCTTCGTTTCGTTGTGCTATGTGCTCCACCACCAGTAACCCTAATTCCTCATCTAGCAACCGCCCCCTCTCTATTGTACACATAAATCTCAACGGACTTCGCGGCAAGCTCTCTGAATTATCTCTCTTCGACCGTACTCATCACCCGGATGTTATCATGGTTCAGGAAACCAAACTCTCTCCCTCTGCTACCTCTCGGCGTCCAAACATCCCGGGTTACACTGCATACCATATGTTCACGCACTTTGAAAGAGTAAACTCATGTTTCAAATCGCGTATCAAAATGATAGGACACCATGGGTTAAATCGGAATTCTCGTTCGATAAAATTTATGTGATCACAAATCTTATGGCCGATTGGCCTCCTACGCACCTTTTACTGCAACAAGTACTCGATTTCGTATACTTTTGACTAGGCTGATAAGCCTTTACGATTCGATCTTGCTCCAATTCCCGATTGTGGTCGGTTAGAGCGCAAAAATCGAGAAATGTCGCCAGCCATCGGCCCGGACAACACGAACCAAAACACCCTAGAGATTCTCCATTGGGTTGAAATCAGGACTGTAGACGAGCCACAGTGGACAAGATAGTTTTTGTCGAATAAAGAAGTTCACTTCTGACTTGCTCACGAAAATATTTACGTTGTCTTACTAGAAACTGCAACTTTGGAGAGCAAAAACATGAGGAGATGAAGGTAGACGTCACTCTAACATCCTCTCGTACTGGCTGGGGATCGTCCGGCAGCTGGCGAACGAAAGCTGTAGACGTCCCTCAGGGGCAAATGCTCTGATGGATTATGGGAGATCTACCTTCGCAATTCTGAAGGCTAAATTGGACAGCACCTATCCTCGAATTCCTTTATTAGCACGTCCGACCATCAGACCTATCGAGAAAAATCCTTTCCATCAAAAACCATCGCCTATACCCAGAGACCCGATGTGGCTGTCTACATTGGCCGTCGGAACTGTGGTCGTGGATCTCCCATAATCTGTAAGAGCAGTTACTCCAGATGGGCGTCTACAGCTCGCGTTCGATAGCTGTCGGACGATCTCTGAGGAATACGAGAGGATCTAAGAGATTAGATTTTTGATCACACAATTTCATCGAACGCAAAATCCGGTTTAACCCAGGGGCGCCCTTTCTTTTTGATACGGGATTTAAAACATAAATTTATTCTAACAAGGTACAGAAACAAGTAATCTAATCCAGAAGGGGTATACGGGGGCTAGTTTGCATCGTGATCACAGCAGTATTAACGGAAAAGATCTATCTTGCTCAAAAAACACGAGACCAACACATTCAGAGTGTGTCCTATCTACATGATACGCAGTGAAGACTTCGTTTCATGAATATATGAACACCACCAAGGTGCGAGTGCTGAACCTTGCAGCGATTTATGAGCTAAAAAAACGTCACCACTGTTTTCCACTACCTCGCAAACCGTAGTTTTATTTGAGAATAGCCTTGTTAGAAATTTCGCGCACCTATAGGACCTGGACACGATTTTCGATCGTTTCGTAAATACATATAAGGTTTTTATTTCACGCACAGTATTGATGGGGCGGACTAAAGTAGGATACCCAATCATATCAAGCCATTTGTCGCTTTTATCAGAAGAAACACCACCAAGCTGGAAGTCTTTACGCTGGCAAACAAAGTGTGTGGCGAATCTCTGGTCCATTGGAGGCCTCCGGTTCTGCATTTCAACTTTTCTACAGAATCGTGACTCTTGTAAAACGCATACTAGAGTGTGGATCATCCTCGTGGCAGGATGAACGCCACATGTCAGGAGTTTCGAGCGCCATGGTGTTCAACTCCGTGTCATCTCAGAGCTTCCACGGAGCACTTCGTGATAGATATTCACAACAACGACAAGATAGACGGGTTCTCAAAGAAGGAAGCTTGTTGTTTGAAGGAGCAGCAAGACGGTTAGGTCTCAATTCACCCGCCTATATGTTAGCAGAAATTGTAGCAAAATGTTTCCTTTCGGCTGTATTCAAAGTCTTTTAAAACTTGACAAAGGATTTTGATTGATTTTTGCATATGGAAAAAAGATCACTCCGAATGGAGGTGGTGAGCAATACTACTGAAGTGATTCAAAATCGGAATGAGGAGCCGAATGCATCAAGCGAATGGGTTCGGGCAGGGCAGTCGGCGCCCATGAAGATCTCCGTAAATCACGAAATCAATCGCGCCCCGGACGCCCCAGCAAGGAGGCTAGGGCAACCAGAGCAGCGAAAAACAGTGCAGGGGCACGATTGATTAGATGATCTACTGCCCTCGCACCGCGATCGTCCAAGATGCCGACTGCCCTGCCCCACCCCGGCAGGTTCTCAGAAAATCGCCGCATTCAATGCGTGGTGAATATGCATTCAACTCGAGTGACCACACTCATCGCAGCGGCACGTGCTGCAGGATGGTCCAGCGCCACCGCAGTAGCACACCGACGCGCGACGCTGCCGGCACACCGACTTTTGACTTTGCCAGCTCGCAGAAAACTATCTGGGGTCGCCATCGGTTGGACGAGGTCTCCAGCGGCTGCACGGGTAAAATACCGCAAACTCGTCTAATTGAACCGACCACGCTGCCGACAGCCCCGCCTATGAAGGATGCGTCGTATGCTTTCCTCGTTTGGAAAGCCGTTTTGTCATCGAGTATAACTTGTATCCTACACGCTTTGAAGGGTATATTTGTTGGGACACGTGCTGTTATTTGAACCACCATAGGAGCACGTTCCCTGACTAAGCTCGAAACCGCATCGTCTTCCAGTTGAATGCGTATTCCACATGCATTGAATGAGGCGATTATCTGAGTTGATGCATCTGGCCCCAGAAGAGAAAATGTCCAACCTCGACAGACAACAGTTCGTCCTGATCGTCGCCAAGTTCCTGATCATCCATGCCTTCAACGTTAACAGATTCCATCACTTCCGCGTTGTACAACTCTACATTGATGAGAGTCCTGAACTAATGTAGTGTCCAAAATCTCACAAACGAACGAAAAGGCTCATCCCCAATAAATCCACGGGAAACCTCGTATGCTGTTGTGGAATCCCTGACGAAGAAGGTCCAGTCAAACATTCGATGGGGTTATCCGAGTTCTGACTGCTTCCGCTTAAATTCACCGAGCTTTTAGTGTCGCTCCATTCATTGCTCGTAGCCGGCCACACTGGGATTCCTTGAACAAAAATATATACTGCTCTATGAGATCTAAATTAGACATGTATGCCTAAATCTCGAGAGTTACGCAGAAAAACCTGATGGTGCAACGAGTGGAATCAAATATGTCACGGGACCCAGTTTCCTCCGCTTCATAGCGCTCAGGATATTCCAGTAATCAGGAGCCGGCACTGAAATGATGTTCTGTTAGCATTCATAATTTCAAGGGATAGCCAGATAAATCCACTACGCCATGAAAACTGATTTTAGGCACACACAGAAGGCATCGGCCACTTTTGGCAGATTCATTATATCCGGCCTGATCATTTTGAAAAATGAGAAATGGCCACAGGCACAGCCGACTGCCACGGCCAGCTAAAACGGGTTCAATATCGACCGGTACAGCCGGCTACAGCCTGCTAAATCCGGTTTACTATCGATTGGTAGAACTAGTTACGCCACGTTCAATATCGAATTTGATTTCATTATCGATTCGTACAGCCAGCTACACCGGGCTCACTGTCGATTGGTAGAATCCCCTCACCTCCATGAATAGACTCTTCCCGTCTCCTTTCCGAGAGCTCCTCGTCCAACATTCCAGGGAATTCGCGCTTCTTAGGGGCCGATCCCTAAAAGAAAATAGGATAAGTAGCATGCAAACAATCAATATAAGTGTGAAAAACATGCAAATAAAATACTGGAAATACGATGGGTTCTTCAAATGTCTAGAGCCTAGCGGAGTGTAGCTCTCAGGCAGCGCGATAACTGCGCAGCGCAGATCTGTTCGATCATGACAATGGCAAAGTAAAAGAAGGCGCTACGATCAGTCCTACCAATCACGAAGCCTGGTAAGCCTGAGGACAACGCAACTTCGCATCGGCCCATTTCCCTATTGTGCCCCATCGCTTAGTTAGTTTAGAAAATCATTAATCCGCATCTCCAAGGCGCACTCCAACATTATGTGCATCAACATGGCTTCAAGAAGGCTCACTCCACCATCACTGCACTCACGTCGATCACGGAGCACAGAATTGCCCGTTTCAATAAGGAAGCTCCCGCTGGTGAGGTCTGGTCATAGCAGTTGATCTGACTACCGCTTTGAACAATTTCAGCATTTCGTTGCTGTTAAAGTCGATTCTGGACTGTGATATGCCTGACTGGTGCAAACGATGGACTGATAACTTCGTCAAAAATCGCTATATACGTGTGAAGCTCGACGGAAACTTGTCAAAGTTTGTTCCCTCGAAGTCAGGCGTTCCCCAAGATGAAGTATTATCACCAACCCTATTCTCCTTGTATCTATCCGATATTCTGAAGCCGCCGCCCAACATACACTTATGTCTGTATGCTGACGACATCTCAATTGTATGTACTGACCCTGTCATTGACCGCGCCACTGCAGAGATGAACAAGTATCTCAGCAGTCTGGCTAAATATCTGGAATCAAAACAGTTGAGGGTCTCTCCTACCAAATTCAGCGTTACTCTGTGCACTACTGCTACGGCTGAACGCAAACTGCATCCGAAGGTTCTCTGTGTGGAAAATCTGCTGCCCTTATCTAAGCACCCTCGTCTACTTGGTGTGTTGCTGGACCCTTCATTGCGTTTTCATGAAACACGTATTGGAGCTGCTGCGGCCAACACGCGTAACAACATTCTCCGTGCTCTGGCAGGCACTATATGGGGTAGCTCAAAGGAAGTTCTGCGAGCCACGTACAAGGCAATGATACAGCCAGCTCTTCCCGATTTGGTCAAGACACTTGTCGGAAACCTCCTGGAGCAACCTTCAGCGAACACAGAACCCTGCTCTACGTGTAATCACTGGCTGCCCAAAATCCACACCTGTATCCGATCTACATCAAGAATGTTCACTACTTCCTTTAAAGCAGCATTGCTAACTGCAGACACAACAGTTCCACATATGCATGGTCAAGAATGCCACACATCCCAATTTCCCCCTCCTAAAATCCGACCCCCATTCCCGTAAAATCCGTGCACCGTTGTATGCCTCTATCTCTGCCACTGATCGTAAAGATGGGCTACTTCAGAGCTCAATCTGAAGAGACTGCTGCAAATGGAGCACACCAGATTCGTCACTGAATACCTCTCCTGTGCCCCTCCAAATTCCATATTCGGCGGTGTGCCGCCCAAGGCCTATGACAGCGAAAAGGACCCAGCAAAACACTCCCGCAAACATTCTGGCAGGTCTGCATTGCGGTCGACCCTCGCACCTTACGGCCTATGTCCATGGGATCGATCCGGAGCCGAGATGCTCAACCTACGCGTGGTGGATCTGTGGAGTCGACTATCAAGGACAAGAAGACCCATCAAACGAGCGTCAACAACTCCACAATGAGTTTTTTCTGTGTGGGAGTGTAAATGGCTGGCTGCTACATTCCTTCGTATACGACTGTTACGAGCTGGCATTGAGAAGAACCCTGGACCACGAAACAAGATTCCGCGGTATCCATGCCGTCATTGTGAATTGTCGGCACAACATGCGAGCGTCCAGCGCGGTGGTTGCATTGGCTGGGTACACCTCAAATTTTCGGGGTTAACTAGCTACAGTGATTACACTGATGCCTATTGTTGTATGTCCTGTATTAATTCACCTTCTACGGCTCCTCTTCACAGTCGCAACATTTTTCAACTTAATCTTTATGGATTGCGTGCCAAACTTATGGAACTTAAATTGTCCATGGAACGCCCACAACCTGATGTCATCGTCCTACAGGAGACTAAACTTAGCATGTCGTCCCCTTCTCAGCCCCGCCTCCCTGGATATACATCATACCATAGTCCCCGTACATAACATAGCGGTGGCGTGTCGACTCCTGTAAAATCATCTTTCCCATCTCATCTTATTGCACTCCCTAATGGACAAGGCAACTTCGCATCGACCCATTTCCCTAATGTGCCCCATCGCTAAGTTAGCGGAGAAAATAATCAATCCGCATATCCAAGGCGCACTACAGCATAATGTGCATCAGCATGGCTTCAAAAAGGCGCACTCCACAATCACCGCACTAACGTCAATTACTGAACACATTCTCGCCGGTTTCAATAGAAAAGCTCCCGCCGGCAGAAGTCTGGTCGTAGCAGTCGATCTGACTGCCGCTTTCGACAATGTCAGCACTTTATCGTTGTCAAACTCGATCCCGGACAGTAATATGCCCGAGTGACGTAAAAGATGGACTGAAAACTTCCGTCAAGAACCGCTCCATACGTGTAAAGTTCGACGGACACTTGTCGAAGTCGGTTCCCCTGAAGGCAGGCGTTCCTCCAGGTGGAATATTGTCACCAAACCTATTCTCTGTATCTATCCGATATTCCGAAGCTGCCACCCAACATCAATCTATGTCTGTATGATGATGACGTCAAAATTGTGTGTACAGACCCTGTCATCGACCGTGCCACTGCGGAGATGAACGAATACCTCAACAGCCTGACCAAATTTCTCGAATCGAAGCAGCTAAAGATCTCTCCTTCAAAGTCTAGCGTTACTCTCTGCACTACTGCAACGGCTGAGCATCAACTACATCCCAGGGTTCACTGGGAAGGTAAGGTGCGTCCGAATGAGAATGGCTTCCCACGCGACCGGCGTGCTTGGCAGGCGGCCGTCGCGTTCGCCGCTCTCGGACGACCATGCGAAAAGTCCCTACCGCCATCAACAACGAACGAGGCCGGCACCGGCTGGCAGCAAGCACTGCGCCGATCAATCAGTGGGAGAGGGGACGGCCGTCGTTGAAATCCAACACTCGTCCGAGGGCGACACATGCGACGGCCGCCTGCCAAGCACGCCGACCGCGTGGGTCGCCATTCTCATTCGGGCACACTTTAATCGGCTGCCCCTATCTAAACACCCTCGGGTACTTGAAGTCTTCCTGGACCCCTCACTGCGCTTTCATGAGAGCACGCGCATCCGAGCCGCAACTGCTGACGTGCGAAACAACATCTTCCGTGCTCTGGCGGGCACCACTTGGGGCATCACAAAGGAAGTTTTACGCACAACGTAGAAGGCCATGATACAGCCTGCTCTGGAGTATGGAGCTCCGATATGGACTAGACACCTGTCGGATGCCTCTTGGAGCAAGCTTCAACGCGTACAAAATACTGCACTACGTGTCATCACTGACTGCCCAAAGTCAACACCTATATCTCATCTTCATCAAGAATCTGCCGTACTTCCTGTCAAACAGCACTGCTAACTGCAGTCAGAACAGTTCCACATTGGCATAGTGAAGAATGCCGCATATCCCAACAACCCACTCCTGCCATCTGATCCTCATCCCCGTAATATTCGCACACCGCCTCATGCTGCTATTTCTACATTGGATCGTCAAAGATGGGCTACCTCTCAGCTCACAAGGAAGAGGCTGCAGCAAATCGAGCACACCAGATTTGTGTCTGAATACCTGCCCTGTGCTCCTCCCAATCACCTTGGTAGCGTGTCTCCTACGGTCGAAGACTGCCCAGACGCTCCCGCGTCACTCCAGCGGGTCTACGTTGCGATCACTCTACGTATGTACCTCAAACCCTACGCACATAGGATCGACGAGTCGGTCCCAGGTCAAAGTCCTGACTGTCATATTACTGGTCATGATTCACTACATTTTTTTTCATGCTTTGCCAGACCTACTTCTCTGTCTGCTCGTGATATGTGGAACAAGCCGTCTGATGTGGCCACCTTTCCACGCTTATGAGAAGAAACTCCGATGTGGCTGATATTAATAATAAGAAGAAGGATCGATCCGTCGGTCCCTGACGAATGTCCTGACTGCCGTAATACAGGGCATGATTCATTTCATTTATTTTCATGCCCAGCTGAACCAACTTCTCTGACAGCTCTGAATATGTGGAGAGAGCCGTGCGATGTGGCCGCCTTTCAACGCTTATGAGAAGAAACTTCGTTGCGGCTGATAAGAAGGAGATCAGCTCAAGGTGAGGCCCCTCTCCATTCAGCAGAAACTCGCGCGCACCTCTTTTTGCTAGGCGGCCGGCAACTGGAGTCCGACCCCCCCTCCTGTCGTCGCCAAAAAATGCAGAACCATTGTTTAATCCAGCGTAGACCTAATCCTGCCCGATAGCCTGTACTTTTTCACGCTTCCCTAAAGTCGTCGGTAAAAAGTCCGAGATGGGGTGGTCCAGCTGGGTATCTCTCCGATTGCTGGCCATATATTGAGCGCTTGAGTGTTTTCAGAAATCTGATCTTGCTGCGAAAAGTTCTGTACTTTGAGAAGGAAATCTCTATAACACAATTGGTGGACCCAGTGCTAAACATTTCAACCGCCCCGTAAGCCTGCCTCGGGAAATAGATGCAGATACAACAAGGCCCATGTTTCGCCCCTAAGTTTGCAAAAAGAAAACAGAAGAAAAGCAAGGACTGTTCGGCTCACTTCAGGCACACTCGCTGTTTTCGAGCTATTGGCCACATACACCGCGTCTTCCAGCGTGATTTCACAGCCGCACGACTTCAAAATCGTCGACATGAAGGCTTCAGCTTGCTGCAGTGAAACTTCCCGTGGCTTGATCAGAAACTTCCGCGATGCGTCGTTTATTTCGCCGATGACTTCCACGTCGTACTCGAAATCTTAAAACACAGCACTCATTCAACACATCACAACTGCACAAAAATAACTACATTTGAATTCATCAGTAAATGAAACATAGAAATTGTTCATGTTGCTATTCGTGGCTGACGACCGCGGCGCAGACCACTCGTGTACAACGAATGCGGACGCGGCATGCATCAACTAATGTGCTATGATGCACTGGATACATTGGATCCGAATCAAAAAATTTCGGATGCTCGGATTCCGGATAACTCAAAATTCAAAGGTCGGGGATATCCGACTCTAACGAATAGATTCAAAATAACAACACCGGATAATCCGAGTCATTCGGATATAGATGCGGATAGTCGGATCTCGGGTCAATCCAAAAATACGTTTTTTCGGTCATTTGGATATTGGATCACTCGGATTTGATCCTTTTTCGGTGAGTCGGAATCCGAATCTCCGAGTCGGATATCCGGTCGGAGACAAGTTGGCGTAATGCACTCTAAAGAAAATTTCAAAAAAAAAGGTTTTCTTACATTTCATGATAGAACAATCCATTGATTATCATCTTTATATCTAAATATTTGCAAGCCAACCCTATAACAAATTTTTTGTTCCTTCTTCACAATATCTCCAAGAAGAGAGTAATGTTTAAGCATAAGTTAAGAAATGAGCATCACGTGAGTATATCAATCTTTCACAATGAATTCGTAAACACCCGTGAATTCCTGCCTAAGCCTCTTCGAACAGGGTTGCCCGTTCGATCAATACTCATGGTTTTTAGGAGCCAATCGTACCCTCAATGCGCCATACTAGCACAAACGAATCGAAAGAATAGGATCAATGCCAACTACATGCAAAGTCTGGGTTGACGATGCGCAGAAAATGCATCAGAAATTTTGCAATATGCGTCAGTTGGATGCCTCCAGCGTCATTAATGTCGTTCTCGGAGCCAAATTCCGGTGCGCAATTGCGGACTACGACTGTTGCATCACGCGACACAATGGAAATCGTGCTGGGACCACATGGCCTCGGCACGGTTCACCTTCTATAGCACGAGTGTCATCGTTTCGCACGATGCAACAGCCTGAGTCCGCGATTGCGGACCGAAATTTGGCTCCGACAACGACAGTATGCATCTGCATGTATACAGAAGAATGAAATGTCGAGTCGTGACATCAGATACACTTTTTTTGAGTAACAGAACATGCCGAAACTACCAGTATCCGACTCATTATCCGATCCGAATCATGACATGTTTCAGATATCCGGTATCCGAATCATTATCCGACTCATGGCACACTTTGGTGAGTAAGATTTTGAATCACTCGGATATTAGCGTTTTTTCGATGACTCGGATTTTGAGTCATGAAAATTTCGGTTCATTCGGATGGATATCCGAAAATGAGTGAGTCGGATCCAATGTATACTATGCGCAGAGCACGACTAACTGACGCCGCGCTCATCTCCCTAGCATTAAAAGCGTGCTGCGAACAGGATCACATAAGGTAGCCGCGGGCGATCCGCAGCTGATAGATCTGGATTCCCACCACGTTGCTAACCCTCCGAACCCCTTTAGAGCAGAACCATGCTTTTATATTTTAACTAGTGAGCAATGGAACACACAAAACAAACTTTCAATTCGGAATCGACGCTTTCTTCTCGCATCCTTTTTGCAGAACCAACAACGCGCAAACGTTTCGTCAGCTCCGACGCAGAATCCAATAAAATGAAAGCGTTTCTTGAACAGCTGTTGCCTGAAAATCAGAGAAAATCGACAATAATTAAACGAAACAAGCTCTATTGAAATCCGATGCAAGAAAAGCAGGAAGATCAAAAGAACACGGATAGCCATGAAACTTACAGATTAAAGACAGAACAGTGGACAAAAGCCAAATGGAGTTTCTCCATAATGTCTTCCATCTCTTCGTGACTTTGGACTCTATACCTCCCATCATCTGTGAGAAACGGCCTGTTCTTCTTTTTCCTGAAAACCTCACTATGCGAATATGCAACTGTTACGTCTGTGACGGACACAGATTAACAAATGGCTTTATTGAGAATACAGCGAATAGGTTGTTAGGTTGTGGGGCAGCCTTGTCGTCGTTGTCGTGGTGGTGGCTGGTCGATGGCGGCGACGGCTGGCAGGTGTGCAGGAGGCGGTGGTGGTGGCGTGTACGGCTGGCACGTAGTCGAGGCAGGTAGACGGTGAGTCGAGAATGTCCCAACAGCGTGGCGGCCGGGTTTATATGTGGATAAACGCGGCCTGTGATTGGTCGATCAAAACCCGCCCACTTGGTGATCGGTCTGCAGTGAAAAACCGATAAGTGATCTACATCACAACACCTCCCCTTTTAAGAGGTAGACTACGGCACAGAGAAAACAATTCAAAATCAACTGACTAAAGCTCATACCGCTTTGGCTTGCGGCACTGTCGAGTTGACCTTCGTGACGTTGCCGGAGCGAAACCAACCAATTGTTCACTAGCTCGGCTTTTCACTAATCCCTGTGCTGCGCGACTCGTGCTCGGCTGCGCGTAGTCTCGATGAAGTGCGGCGGAGGTATCATTACTGGGGATGATCACAGTCTTAAGCTCTTGATCCTGCCCATCATGGCATTCCTGTTCTAGAACTTCTTCAGTGCTAACAGGGTCAGTTTCAAACAAGTCCAAAAGTAGATCTTGTGAATATTCGTTATCATACTTAAGGCTCAATATGCTTCTTCGCATTTGGTTCGCATGCCTACGAACGGTTCTGCCTCCGATGTCCACCTCAAACATGACTTTTCCAAGGCTTTTCACGACTGTTCCCTGAGTCCACTCGAAGTCCGATGCTCCATTGTACTCTTTGACTAGGACAGTATCTCCAGCAGAAAAACCTCGTTGCTTTGTACCATTTCTGCGATCAAATTGAATCTGTCCTTTTTCTACGCTCAGCAGCCTTTTTTGCTTCCGGTTCTCCTTTCGACGGTCTCAACATACTCAGCCGCGTTCTTGATCTTCTCCCGGGGAAGACTTCGGCAGGACATTTACCGTTCAGGGAAGCATTTGGCGTAGTGCGATACGCCAACAGCACTGTGTTCAGGCATTCATTGCAAAGAGCGAGCGGACGTACTTCCCTACCCGTTTAGCTTCTTAATCCCTCTTCTCAGGATATCAACAAATCTTTCTGCCTGATCATTAGACTGAGGATGGTACGGCGGTGTTCTCACATAATTAACACCTCTTTCTTCACACATCTGCTTGAACAGCTCTGATGCGAATTGTGTTCCATTATCGCTCACTAGCGTCTTTGGATTTCCATAGCGTGCGAAAGGCTCTTTCAACAGCTTTACCGTTGTGCCAGCTGTGATGTTCTTTAACTCAAACATCACCGGCCACTTACTCAAGGCGTCAACCACGACCATGTAGTACACTCCATCCATTGGACCAGCGAAATCAACATGAACTCGCTCCCAAACATTTTCTGGTGTATTCCACGTTCTTAGAGGTACTTTAGTGGGAGATTTTGAGTGTAGTTGGCAATCAGCCCAACTTCTCACAACCTTTTCACAGTCTTCATCGATATTCGGCCAATAGACATAGCTCCGCGCTAGTCCTTTCATCCTGACAATCCCAGGATGACCCCAGTGCAGCCCTTTGAGAACGTCTTTTCTCAGCGTCTCTGGTACGATGACCCTATCGCCTACCATCACGCAGCCTTGCACTATCGACAATGATTCACGTTTAATGTAAAACTGCTTCAATTCAGGTTTTACATCCTTCGGCCATTTCCCAGTATCAATGAGACCTTTCAGCTTTCGCAACAGAACATCCTTTTCAGTGAGATCACGAATCATGTTAGCTGTCACGGGCAATCTGTGTGCAGCATCTGCAAGCACTAGATTCACGTCTTTCTCAACCGACGCGACAACGCAATCCTCCTCTACAAGGGGATGCCTTTGGATCAATCTCGATAATCCATCCGCCTGTCCGAACGAATCCGTCTTAATGTACTCGATTTCGATATCGTAGCCTATCAGCATCGTTGCCCAACGCATCAGACGGTTGGCCGAATGGCCTGGTACGCCCTTCTTGTTGCCAAATATGGCCAACAACGGCTTGTGGTCAGTACGGAGCGTGAAACGCCTCCCGTATAAATACTTATGGAACTTCTTGATTGCCTCCACAAAACCTAATGCCTTTTTCTCTATCTGGGCATAATTCTTTTCAGCGACTGTGAGTGATCTCGAGCCGTGGGCAATAGGCTTTTCTGTACCATCAGGCATTTTGTGCGAGATCACATACCCGATCCCGTAATCGCGCGCGTCAGCAGCTACGATAAGCTTCTTCTTAGGATCGTAATGTGTCAGGTTTAAATCTGACATCAACATTTTCTTCAGTTTTTCAAACGCTGTTTCATGTGTGTCTTTCCATATCCATTTAATGTCTTTTTTCAGCAAAGCATCTAATGGTCCACGCATCTCCTTCATATTTGGTATGAAGGACGAGTAATATGCAACCATGCCTAGGAATGCGCGTAATTGAGCCACATTCGCTGGTGCTGGCATTTTAGTGATGGCAGCCACCTTCTCCGGATTTGGACGACGTCCATCTCGGTCCACAATGAACCCGAGGAAACGGATTTCTGGTTTTGCGAGCGAGCATTTTTCCAGTCTTACTCGAAAACCGTATTTGTTAATTCGTTCGAATAAAGCACATATGTTGTTTCTATGCTCTTCAGGTGTTTTTCTGACGACCAGAATGCCGTCCAGGTAAGCTGCTACTCCTTCCAGACCCCATATCATTTTGTTCATGATGCTTTAGAAATTTCCTGGAGCTGTCTTGATACCGAAAGGCAACCTTTCGTATCGGTATAGACCCTTATGTGTATTGATCACAACCAACTTTTGGGCCTCGTCCGTCAGTTGTACTTGAAGGTAAGCATCTGAAAAATCGATTTGCGAGAAAACCGCTCCACCATTCGAAGATGCAAAAATATCATCCGAAATGGGAATAGGATACTCATATGCCTCCAAGGCGTTGTTCAAACCAGTTGAAAAATCGGCGCAAACTCGCATTTTGCCATTCGCTTTACGAACGCAAACTATCGGTGCGGCCCATTTACTATGGGTTATCGGTTCGATGCCACCCAATTCTTCCAGGCGCTCAATCTCTTTTTCAACTGCCTCTAGCGATGCATGAGCTACAGGCCTTTTCATTCTGAAAATTGGCTTAGCATCAGGCAACAATTTCAGTGCTGCCTTCTCTTTCGTACATGAGCCTAAGCCCTCTTGAAGAACACATTCGAAATTCCGTTTCGAATCATTTACCAGATTGGCATCATCTGCGGTACTCACGTGAGCTACCATTTGTTCCAAGTGATATGCCATTGCAGCGTTCTGTCTGATCCAATCGAGGCCTACTAGACTTTTGTGGGGGGTAACATAGCAGCATCCCTCACCAACGGCACCTTTCAGCTTGAACTGACATTTCATTTCACCAAAAACTTGCATTCGGTTCCCACTAGCGTCCCTAACGACCAAGCTAGTATGGGTAAGTTTCGGCCTGCCCATTCTCTTCCACATGTCTGCAAATCAGCAATGTGATATCTGAGCCAGTAGCCAATAAAACTCCATTTTGAATTTCAACCCTGACGTATTGCCGAACCGCATTTACGTCAGCCTCAGCACTTCCTGCGAGAACTTCTCCCCCACAGCGTTTCTTGCGAGGTTTTGTGGCAGTCCTCGATTTGGACCTGCTTCGGTACTGTGACGCTTTTTCACAATACTTTTCTGTGTGCCCTTTGTCTTTGCATGAGTTACAATTTCACTGTTTGCTTCGACACTCTCTCCTTGTGTGACCATTCTTGCCGCAGTTCCAACATTCCACTGAATGCTCTTTCTTACTCGGCTTAGGCTGATCTGATCTGACCTCTCCGACATTTATTGAGTCCTCCTCAATCATCTTTGACGCCTTTAATAACGTCGTTACTCGATCACACTCTTTGTATAACTCATGAAGCGTTGGCTTCCGTTGTTCCTTTGCCTCCTTATGTAAGAAAGCAAGCAATCTTGGCCGAATCTCACGTTCTCTATGCGACTTTAGGCCATAAATCCACAGTAATGCTTTCAAACCCTCACTGTCCAGCTCGTCAAAGCATGCATGTTCACACATTTCATTCACACGGCCAGTGTATTGCATGTAATCCTCTGAGTCCTGTTTTTTGATTTTCATGCACTGACACCGTAATGTGAATAAAGATTTCTTTGCATCGCACATGTCTTTCAGGGTCGAAATCGTTCCACTGAATGAAACGTCGGAAGGTCCTTTCGGGAGAACCTGACGCGTATATCTCTCAAAGACCTCATTGTCCAGCTTCCCGAGCAACAACCTCAACCTTGCATCCTCAGCAAGGGATGCACCATCCTTCATTAAAGTGTCTTCATGCCTTGCATACCAACGAGAGAAACATCGCTCAATCTCGGGGTCAAACACGAACATCGTTATACGACCATTTAATTCCGACATCAATGTCGACTGATGTGGCACCACCTCATTTTCTGGCCTGGCCTCTGTTTGCAGCCATTAATTTCAGCATTCGCTGTACCATTTTCATTTTTTGCTGGGCCAATTTCTGAGTTTGAGCTCTCTCTTCCCTGATGAGCTTCATCTGCTCAGCATTCTGATCCAAGAGCTTCTGGACGGTTCCCGGGTCCATTTCTGTCTAGGGCGATCAATTCACAATCAAGCCCAATATGCTCTTTTGCTCAAAATCTCTTTGCTCCAGCGTCCTAAACGCGAGCTATATCGAATGGCTCCTTCTTTCAGGTACCCAAGCGCCAAAAACGCGACTTCCTTGACTTTACTCCAGAACTTCAACCGCAACGCGTATTCAACCGCGGGGTGGGCACCTGGTCTTGTCTCGTCAGCAGTTCGTGAGTGTCCTGACTATTTGCAATGCCAAGCCCACGTTAAATACGTGTGGCTTGACTTCGCCAATAGGCAAGACACCACAGTATCAAAAGCTGTTCAAAGCTGGTACTGCTGATTTATTTGCCACCCAGTAAAGGGCCGACAAATGTTACAGATCGACACCCAATGATGAGCTGACAATCTGCAGTCCTGATCGCCAATGGTTACGTCTGTGACGGACACAGATTAACAAATGGCTTTATTGATAATACAGCGAATAGGTAGGTTGTGGTGCAGCCTTGTCGTTGTTGTCGTGGTGGTGGCTGGTCGATGGCGGCGACGGCTGGCAGGTGTGCAGGAGGCGGTGGTGGTGGCGTGTACGGCTGGCACGTAGTCGAGGCAGGTAGACGGCTACTCGAGAATGTTCCAACAACGCGGCGGCCGGGTTTGTATATGGATCGACGCGGCCTGTGATTGGCGGATCAAAACCCGCCCACTTGGTGATTCGAAAAAACCGCCTCAACAGCATCGCGCTAGAACGCCTCGACCACACAGGTAAAAGAATATTGAGGGCAACAGAACTGTGGGAAGTCGAAAAACAAAGTCATGAAGGCCATCGATTCACTCATGCATCATTTACCGCATTCAGTGAAGGTCGAACACACATTCAACTCGACGACTGGACGGCTTCGCGCACAATAAGAAGACGCGCTGCGAGAAGACCACGTCCTCTTGTTGTGCTTCGAATTGCTACACATGCTCCAACAAGTAAGACATTGATTGCATGTGCAATACGCACTCAACTCGGCCGCATGACATTTTGAACGACAATAAGGCCATGTGATCAACCCGTATATAAGGAGACTCCTATCATGTAGAGCAGTTGGATCTAAAAGGTCGGTCCTGAAAGGTGGCTTTGAGTCAACTATTCTTAACCCCTGGGGGTGTGTATACAAGTCTGTTGGTACCTGCTCGTTGGTGCCCCTGCTTCTACTGAACCCAGCAGACGTTTGAGTGTACACAGGGAACGTTCGAGCGATATAGCGTGCACAACTATATCGCGAAAGTATCCCGCACATTGCATAAAGGTGTCGCCGTCCGGCACACTAAGGCCTCTGGTCCATAACACCTTAGGATCCGTACCTAGGGAGTCATGGAGTCTTTGGCCACAAGCCACAATTTCGCCACCCTGAACTGTCGATCGCTGTCGAGTGATATCCAAAAAACTGCGCTATCCAGACTTCTGAGCTATTTCCATGCACCGTTTGCTGCTTTGCAGGAAACCCGCCTCAAGGATAGACCCGTCATCAGCGTCGGAGAGTACACCATCTACTGCGGTTACGCTGACGATAGGAGAGTGGGAGGCTGTGCAATAGCTGTAAGGAAGGATTTCAATGGTATGGTCAAGGAGTTCGGCTCAACGTCGTGTCGGAATGCATTCGTACGACTGCGGGATCACAGAGGATTCAATCTGTGGATAGTGAGTGCTCATGCGCCCACTGAAACCGCCGAAGACAATTCGAAGGATGCGTTTTATGAGGAACTCAATACGTTGCTGGCCAGGATACCTTGTCAACATGCTGTTGTCGTGGGGATTGACGCAAATGCGAAGATGGGACTTGATCAGGAATCCGAAGTACTCGGTAAATGGTTCTACCCAGTGGAGCAAACATCGGACAATGGCTACCGCCTTGTCGACTTTTGTGAACGCAGTGGTCTGATTATTGCATCGACATTCAAGAGGAATCATCGCCGCCATCAGCTTACGTGGCAGGGACCAACCCGGCTATCTCCAGAAGAGCAGCGGAAGCGGAAGATGACAACTTTGAAACTACAGCTTGACTATGTCCTGACGAGGAATATTCCAGTATCGGACATTCGAAGATCTAGAGCTGTGTGGGATGTCGCATTCGATTCGGATCACCGTCCTGTTCTGTTGAACTTCACTGCGAGGATTCATAAGAGGAAGCGAGGGGCTCAGCCTCTCCAGAGGATTGACATGAGAAGTCTCAGAGATGAAGAGTGCAGAAGGAATTTCCGACAACGCGTTTCTATTCACATCGGAGTACGGACTAAGAAGAAACTTTGCGACGCGGATTCTTTTGTCAAATGCATCCAGGACGCTTCGAAAGAGGCACTCCCGGTTGTACAGCCTAAGAAGAAGTTCGCCTACGTCTCAGAAGAAACAACATCTACCTACAACAGAGTATGTGCTCTTCGAACTGCAGGAAACTTCGTAGAGGAGAAGCGTCTGAGGAGGAAGTTGCGTCGGCAGCTTCAAAGTGACCGCGAACGAGTGGACGTGTAGAGCTAAGGAGTTCGAGAAGGCTTGGGAGGAGAAGAATCCGAGGAAAGCCTACACGTTGCTGCGACAGTATAGCGGGAAGATGAAGAGATGTTCTCCTGTCTTGAACACTACCAATGGAGTTGCAGTTGGTGATGCGACGCTGCCAATATGGAAGGATTACTTCAGTTCACTACTGAATCGTCCAGCGCCATCAGTACCTGAGCTCCCGCATGTTCAGAGAGCACATTACGATGTCAGTGAGGAACCGCCGACTGAGTCTGAAGTTTTGGATTGTGTCCGGAAAATGAAGAATGGAAAGGCAGGTGGAGATGACAACATCACTGCTGAAATGCTGAAAGCTCTTCCTCCGTCTGGGATTCGTGAAATGACCAACACCATCCGTGCCATATGGATGAGCGAAAGGATACCCGATTCGTGGAGACATGCGATCATCGTACCTCTTCACAAGAAGCTATCCGTCACGGATCCTAAGAACTACAGAGGAATCTCTCTACTTCGTGTCATGTACAAGGTTTTAGAACGTATCATTCTCGAGCGACTTATCAAACATCGTGAAGGAACGACCAGAGATGAGCAAGCCGGTTTTCGACCTGGAAGATCGACCATCGACCAAGTGTTCGTCGTAAGAAGAGTAATTGAATCGTGGCAGCGGTTTTCGAAGCCATTACAGCTTGCTTTTTGGACTTTGAAGCCGCGTTCGACTCTCCTCATCGTGATCGATTGCTCAATGCTCTGCGAGCAGATGGAGTCCCGGAAAAGTATGTTCGGTTAATCGAGGACATGAACAAAGGAACAACAGCAGCAGTTCGTACACCTGTCGGATTTACGTCAGCTTTCGAGGTGAAAACAGGAGTAAGGCAAGGAGCCGTTGCAGGACCTTTTCTTTTCAACTTCGCCGTTGATGACATCATGCGTAGAGTTGCAGTACAGTTTCCTGCGGATGTGATCCTAACACCATCAGGACGCTCTCTTGTCGACCTGGAGTACGCCGACGACATTGTGTTATTCGCTGAGAACAACGCAAAACTGCAAAGGATTGTGAACCTCGTTTCGAAGTATGCCGCAGCCTATGGACTTCGTCTTCGTCCCGACAAATGCAAGCAGATGTGGGTCTCTCAGAGGCCTTCAACTGGAGTTTGTGTGGACGGACAACGTATCGAACTGGTGGACGATTTCTGTTATTTGGGCTGTTTGCTGAAGAACGATGGTAGTTATGCAGCGGATATCCGACAACGATGTGCGAAAGCTACGTCTGCATTCAATTCTCTAACCAAGTGTTTGTGGTCTACCACCATCGCGAAGGAAGTCAAGTTGCGCGTCTACCTATCCGCTATTCGCCCTATCATGATGTACGGATCGGAGACGTGGGCAGCACCGAAAACGCAGATGGAAAGGTTGGATTGCACGGAGAGGAAGCTTTTAGGCGTTTGCTTGGATATTTCTGGCCGCGTGTATGCCATAACGAAGACCTTTACAAGGAAATCGACGCAGTACATCAACGCTTGACACGAGGGAGGTGCCAGCATCTCCTAACGCCATCTCAAGCAGCAATGGAAAGTCGACTTCGACTGCTCGGGCATATACTAAGAAGAACGCCGGATCGTCTCGTACAACACGCTTTAAAAATGCTTCCAAATCCTGTCTGGAAACGGCCACCTGGGCGTAGGCGAAAGTTCTGGACGGATGTGGTTAAAGAGGATTTAAAGTCACTCGGCATCGAAAGACAGTTCAGGCGCGATGTTTCGTTTCGCAGGAAATGGAATAGTGACAGCTGGATGGAATGTGTTCAAATTGTGGCTGAAGACCGTGAAAAATGGACACGGCTGACTACTAGGACGGCACACCTCGGTGAAGATGCGGAATGACCGCGTCAGGCGAAAGCCAACCGATTAAGTCAAAGTCATTCTTAACCCCTAAGGCGATCATTCCATAGCCCACGGTGGGAAAAACTTTCTTGATTGTGGCTCGTGGGAAGGATATTTTGTTCGCTGTGCGCTGGGGTGAGAATGACCTCCATACTGCGGACAGTCATACAGACCATATCTTTGTTGTGGCACGGTCCCAGACGTGGTATTCACATGAAAAGCCCCCGATAGAGAATTTCACAACTGCAGAGGGAAGCACATGCCCGTCTAACGGATCGTCCCACTGCGACTGGCTACCCGAGTTTGAGGCGTATCCGCTGCCGAGATGTCGCACGTTCCTGCCGTGGCAGTGTGGAGGAAAGAAGATCTACTCCATGTAGACCGACGTCTATCGCTCCGTGGAGAGGGTTCTTGTCACGGGAGAGGTGTGGCTGGCTGGCCGCAGCTCTCCTGAGGATTCTACTACAAAGGGCCGGCGCCGAGAGGAATCCAGGACCCGCTCAGAAGAAGAGTAGTACCCATGCGCCAAATGCGACAGGGATGTCACTTAGAGCGGAACCAGCGTCTGTGGAGAGGCGAGAGGTCAGCGCAACTGCTGACCTACCGACCACCGTTGAAGAGGCCTGACATGGGCGGAGCCTAAGGTGTCAGGGCATAAAAGGAGAGGAATGGCAGGATAGGGAGCCACCTACCCGCGTCACGTCTCCGTGCCTCCTTCTTTGATTTCGGAAAACATCATTACTATTATGCATTGTTATCATTGTTAGTATTCACTGCCTTAATAAAGTCTTATTACTATCTGGTTTTCTGTCGTGTAATCGTAGCAATCGCGAACTACCTAACTCACTCGCTAAAAGGGCCTTGTACATCCAGTACACGTCCAATGTTTTGGATGCCAAATGTGGGCGCACCTCTCTTGTTCGGGTCTCAGTTCAGTGAGGCACCACGAATCTACCTTTCGTTGTATTATGTGCTCCTCCTCCAGCAATTCTGATCCCTCAACTAAAAACCGCCCCCATTGTATTATTCACATAAACCTCAACGGCCTTCGCGCCAAACTACCTGAGTTATCTCTCTTCGCCCGCACTCATCACACGGATGTTATCATGGTTCAGGAAACCAAACTCTCTCCCTCTGCTACCTCTCGGCATCCAAACATCCCGGGCTAGACTGCATATCATTCTCCTAGGTCATCTTTAGGAGGCGGAGTCTCTACTTTTGTTTTATCCTCTCTTCCTTCTCACTTGATTCCAAGCACTCCTGAGGATGGTTCTCTCGAGTACATCCCCATCCACACTCCTCTTCGAACTCCTCTATCTCTCTTTAATATATATGGTTCAGTTCCGCAATCGCGTTCAGTCCTCATTATCACAATCGTAGAAGCGAAGCGGTTGTTTTTGGAAAATTAAACTATGGAAGTGAAGAAATCATTCTCAAAACAACCGCTTCGCTTCAACGATTGTGATGAAGAAACTTTGCGGACTGAACGCGATTGCGCAACTAGATCACACAATCCTCCTACTACTTCCTGTCCAGCTTCATATAACCCATCCCACTTCTTAAGCAGCTATACGACTGCTCTATCCCTCAATCGTCTTTTCGTGTGACTTCAAGGCTTACACGTTCTGCTCGTCTCTTGGTCCTGATGCTAGAGGAAATCTGGTAAGAGTGGGTGGAGGAGTACGACCTGGTCTATCTAAACGATGATCAGCCTACTCGTCTCTCTGCCAACGGCCGATCTTCTAGCCCGGACATCTCCATTGTCTCTTCCAACCTTTCTAACGCTTGCTCGTGGCCCACATCCACAACTCTCTCCAGCGATCGCATTCCCGTCTTTATCTATATTGATCTATCTGACTCTCGTTCCCCATATTCTGGTATTCGTCATCATTCTTATCTCAAATTAGGCCTTGCAGAGCCTGTTCAGAGATGTTGGACTCCGCCAAGCGGCTGACTGCCCATGGAATGGAGATGCGCATCAGAAGGAGCGTCACCTGACATGTGCCATTCGCAAGGCCATGAAAGCTGCAATTTCTGAAGTTCGAGTCAAGACATTTTGCTCCAATGTCAGCAGGGAGATATTGCAGAAGATAAGAACCAAAGATGAAAAGAGAGCCCCAGATCATCTAGACCCGCATATTGCTGCGTTGGATAGTGAGATCAAGAAAGACCTCGACAGGCAAAAAAGGAACGTTGGGAAAAGTTCACCAAGAAGATGAACTTCATGAGTGATGGCGCAGCAACGTGGAGAGCTTTGAGAAGGATCTCCGGGAAGTTCACCTCCGCCAAAAATTCCACTATTGAATTGGTCGGTGGAGTCTTCCAGTCAGGGAAAGAGGCCACGAATGCTCTTGGAAAGCAATTTTCATTACTAGAAGTGAAAGAGAGAAACAGAATAGAGCAACTGTAAGAGAACTCTGTAAGCTACCACGCATGGATGGTAATGATGCAATCACTCCCGCACAGGTCGAGAAGGAGCCCAGCAGTCCTGAAGATATTGCCCAGCGAACTACTGCCTCTTCTTGCTGACGTCATAAACACATAGTTTCGTTCATGTACATTACCCCAAAATTGGAAAATCGCTCGTGTTATTCCACCGTCAAAGCCGAGAAAGTCACCACCCACGGCTAATGGGTACCGGCCGATCAGTCTGCTCTCACCTATCGCCAAAATAGCCGAAGACCGGTTGTAGAGGAACTTTCCGAACATAACAACAAGCAACAGCATCAGTATGGTTTCCGTAAATTGTATTCCACCACTACGACCTTGTTGGAAATAGTGAACTATGTTCTGGACGGCTTCAATGCCAAGAAACCCCAGCGTACTGTTGGTGTTGCCCTCGACTTAACAAAGGCATTTGATACTGTCAATCAAGCATACTATCAAAGAATCTGTTGAAGTCTACCATTGAGCCCTGGCAGAAGCGGTGAATAACCGTAATCACCAAAGGACGTCGGGCAAATGTGCTATTTCAAGGACAGGTCTCCAATAGCATACCCATCGCCGCTGGTGTCCCTTAAGGAGGAGTTTTATCGCATGCACCTTTCAGTTTATATCTAGAAGATCTGCCATTTACCCGTCAAGACATCAAGGTTGTTGCATATGCGGATGATATTACTATTCTGAGCCGAGATCGCGACATTAAGGTAGCCGCCAGAGAGACCAATGACTACTTGAATGAGTTGAAATGCTTTCTCGATCGCAAAATGCTCACAGTCTCTGCCTATAAATCATCCGTCACCGTGTCTTCCACTGATAATGCGGAGTAAAGTGCCTATCCTCTGGTGAAATGAGGCAAAACTCAATTGCCGGCCGCCCGATTCCCCAAGCTACTCGGACTCGTGTTGGATCCCTCGTTGAAGTTTCATGAAAACACTGAGCAGAAGCAAGCTACAGAGAAAACAACACTCAACGTCCTACGTGCTCTTCGGGGAACGTCCTGGGGTGCAGTAAAGGAACGATCCTGACTACGTATAAGGATATTGTGCAACCCGCCTTGGAGCATGCTGCTCCAGTCTGGCAGCACACCGTGTCGGACACATCTTGGTCCAAGCTGCAGCGCGTCCAAAATTCTGCTCTGCGAATCGCGACGAGCTGTTCTAGACGCTCTCCAATTGAGCACTTACACGATGAAGCTCGCATATTGCCAGTGAGAGACCACTGCCAGCTCCAGGCGCAACAAATGTTCATTAACATCGTTAAGCAGCAAAATCATCCGTCGCGAAGAGTACTAAACCCGGTGAGAGAGAGATGCATCAGGAAGCCTTTCGCCGATGCTCCGTCGAAAGTAGATGTGCAGAGATGGACCGAAGCACAACAAGAAGGTCTTGGTCTCTTGCGCGCGGAGCATACCCGATTCGTGAAGAAAAACTTGGACAGAGTCGCCATAAACTCCATCCTGGGAGTCGCACCTTCAAAGGTCAGCGAGACCGAGATGGAACTTGGCAGGCGTGCCAGGTGCACCCTTGCCTCGTTACTATGTGAATACTTCCCTATGCTGATGTCATATTTGCATAAGATGGATAACAGCAAACCTGGCGAGTGCCCGGATTGCGGTGGTCAAGGGCATACTACCGCGCACCTGCTCAATTGCCCGATGAGACCGACTGCATTAACGACAATGTATTTGTGGATGAACCCAACATTGGTGGCCGAGTTTCCGAACCTGTGACGCCTCTCTGTGGCCGCGAAAAAAAAAGAAGAAAAAAGGCGTATCCACCACGCACTGGAAATGGTGAGCTAGTGAGTAAGCAAAAATGCCGCACACACCGCTCAAGATAAACTCTGCCGGGCTTCCGGTCACCTGGAAACATTTCTGGTCGACGGTTAGAACCGAAGAAGTGAAACATGATTCTCATTCGAAGTCCATTCGGGAGTGGGCGCAATCGTTTTACGCTGATCCCAACCGCTTGGTGTCCGAAAGCGCGATGTGGAACAGCCGCGGGGCAATCGCGATGAGGACGCGGAGCTTTCACGAAAGAGGCTGGGCAGAAACGCGGGCGCTTCATGAGTAGACAAATCGTGGTAGTCATGGTGCTATTGACGCACAACAGCGGAGACTTCATCCAATGTCACGAAGCGGTAGAGTGGCTCGGTCCAGGATAGCGCAGCTGAAGTCGCGGAGAATTCGCGACAGTTGCGGGGTATTGCACCAGGGTGATCGCCTAGCTGCGAACTACGCGAGCGGTAGCGTCACGGCTCACACAACTCCAATTAGGCAAAAAAACAAGTCAGGCGAGCCCCTCCTGTAGAAATTCAGCAAAGGAGCCGCCACAGCTTGCTTCGGCAGATAGGCAATGAAATCTGGACATGAAAAGTGAAGCAAAACTTCCAAAAAATCGCTAATTTCCACGGACGCGGGTCAGAAAAAGCTAATGTCCACCATCCACGTGATTTCTCTGATGGTTTGAAATCTAAGGCATGATATAGGGAGCACAGTTTGTGGCCACATATGAAAAAAATGGTTAAAGTAGAAGTGAAATTGAGGAACTTTATAGTTATGATTGCTTCACGTCGCGTACCTTTCCCTCTTCATGATCAGCTCCTGCCTGATGGTGGACTGGAACTGCCCAAGATCGATGTCTTCTGAAGTGCGAAGCAGGGTAAGAGAAAATCCCATATTGGATTCTCGAACAAATTCCAATTGAATGAAGCGCGCTAAAAATTGAAATACTCTAATGAAAGATACATTCTAAAAATCGAAACGAGGAAATCCAAATGTTTCATTTCTGAACAATGCGATAATAAGTATAGCTGACCCGTTTCTATATTGCAGGCTGTCTGCCATGATTTACAAAGTTGCCTGCAACCACATCGCTTTAAATCCTTACAGGCTTCGAGCCCTATGTGTTCTTCGGAATAAAGAACCCGAGAAGCAACCTCCGCGCTGGAAAAGTATGAACTACTAAATTTCAAACACATGGTGGTCGAAAACACGAAGTGCCAGTAGATTTTGATTATCCGTCCCAGCCTACTGGGCGGCGAAAACTGCCGCGCGCGCGGCGAAACGTGCCAAACGCGGCAGTCAGCTTTTCGCGCGCGGTATTTCGCATTGGGTCGCGCTTGCGAACAGCTATTAGTTCAGCAAAACCGATGTGTTCTTTCACGAGGTAACGAATAGCGAAGAAATACTGCCACATAATACACATCGCAGTATGTAATTAACAAATAGATGGCACAATAGACACAATCGCTGCTGGAAAAGACGAAAATGAGGAAATTCCAAATACTTGGAGCAAACTAGACTTCCAATGAAATGAGAAGTGGATGGTTTCCTCATTTGGGCGTCAAGGTAAGAGGGGGGGGGTCATCATGCTATCTTTAGGGTGTTCAGAAAGATTGTTTGGTTGCTGCCCCCTTGATTTAGCGCTCAATTGAGAGAACCCTTATGACCCGGTTTAGGGAAGTCTTCAGCAGTTCCACACATGGATTTGAAAACGTCATCGGAAGAGCAATAATTGATACGAATTTCGTTGGAAATGGCGTTGCCGACCACTAAAACGTTGTCACTTCCTGGTGATTGCCTTCAAAATGTTCTGCATGGCGTAAGCCTCCACAACGATTAGATCCATAATTAAGTTTTTTTTGAATCGATGACGCTAATTTATACATGGCAATTTGAATTTCGGGAATCGGAAGGCCAAAAAACCATCGGAAATCGGGTAATCGGAAATACGTTCACCTTGATAGATTCTAACCACCCATGGTGGCCGTATGTACCTACCCTGCTGCTCATCTCTTTAGCCTTCAGTACTGTCTCAAATATCTTGCTGAGACATCTCCTCCCAATAAAAAGACTTTAGGAAAGCTTAATCTTCATTCTCACTCTGTACGCAATTCGGATACACTACAAAAACCGATAAACCAGACTAATGCTGCTCAAAATTCGCTTGAATTGGGTATTTTCGGGTAGCACACTATGGATATCATGACTTCGACACAACACTCACTAAATGACTGTAGCCCAATAAGATCATTTTATGTACTCTAACATGAATAGTGATTGTAACCCTTCTATAGCAAGAAATATATAGACCATTAGAATCGCAACAAGTAGACCGAAGTACAGATGGGCAAAAATATTTACTATAGTAAGTAATGGCATCTAGCTAAATATGGTCTAGCGGATGGGCGAGGCGCGATCATTGCGGCGAACAGTGCGGAGTTCGCGACACCGCCGGCAAACAGAGTTTCGATCGCGCATCTACTACATTCTGAGAAGTGATCATAGGTACTGTCGTTCTCTGCGCCAAATTCCGGTCCGCATTTGCGGACTACGGCTGTTTCATCATGCGGCACGTGATAATCGTGCTGGGACCACTTGGTCCCGGCACGATTCACCTTTCTCCCAGCACGATTATTACATGTAACATGATGAAACGGACGTAGTCCGCAAATGCGGACCGGAATTCGGCCCAGAGAACGATAGTACACTCTGTTCCGACTGTAAGCTCCACTTAAACATTAACACGACAGAGGCCCCTATTAGATTCAATAAAAGCATGAGCAAGACCTAATCTCCCTGAAAAAGAGCCCAGTTACAGAATGGTTCAACCCGAATCTGACGGAAAAGAGCCCGTTCACAGTAGGTTTTTGGTTTATTTCAAGAAACTAGAGTTCCTGTTGATATGTGAATCTCATTTCTTGCTATTTTTCTTACATCTAAACAAACCTCCGGTTCAGGTTTAGCCCATTAAAAACATCCTCAAGGTCTGGCCGTAAACAATGGTAACCTCCTAGAAATGTGATCTTCAAATCATTTTGGTCTCTTTCCGCGTTTAATGCATTTTTCGGAATTCGGAAGGCCAAAAACCATTGGAAATCGGAATCACGCTCATCCCTGCTTGCGACGCGTAAGCCTCGGAAGCAGCCTAAGTCAGCATCGACATGCGCTCCAATCACATGCAAAATAGTCTTACCAGACTATGGAATGACAATGTCCCAGCGTTTCGTGTATGAATCGGAGCACAGTTTTCAGCTCTCCTCGTCGCAGGACGTGTCGAGCAGCACCTTCGGCACGGCCTTGGCGCAACGCGCCCGTGTTGTCCAGGTAAAGGCATTCACATTTTTTCCTGAATGAATCATTTTGAAGAAACTCATAGCGAAGCCGAATTTCAGGCTCTTGGGGAGTGCTAGCCGAACAAATTCGGGTGAGATGGGCATTCGGGCGCGTGGGACTCAACCCTGGCGCGACGGTGATCGACGATTGCTCAACTCACGCTGGTTACCCGACGAACTTTCATCAGGACCTGACTATAAATGTGCACTGCTACAGGCAGCCTTCATAGTTACATGTAGTGCTATCTACTTTCGCGCCTAATAAACTATAGACCATTCTGTCACTGAGAACGCCTTCTCTTCATTACAGGCACCTTGCATGTGTAAACGCTTCACGTAAAACAGGGCGGCTGTCTACAGCCGCCTACAGCAACCTCTCTAGAATATGTTTTAGAGTGCTTGCGTACCTGAATGCTCTCCTGGCACCCTCCTCGTCTGTCGTTATTCTGATGAATGACGGATACGAATTGGTCTTCAAATAGTCTATAATGGCGTCAAACATCACATCTTTCTCCTGCGATGGTGGAAAGTTGGCCTTAATTATTCAAAAGTAGTATCCGTGTTCTTAAGTCGGTAACTCGCGACGCTGCTATAGGGCGCAAAGCGCGTTCGACCAATTGTAATTACCTTCACGTTCGCACGCAAGCCACGTAGCCGCGTCGCGGCTTACTGCTTAATGGACACGGATTACACGAATCGAAAAGGCCAATTCACAGCTATCTCGTGAAAATGCAGACATCAACCACGTACAACCTGCTATTATATCCCACACTGCTGCCGAGATGTCGCACGTTCGTGCCGTGGCAGTGTGGAGGAAGGAAGACCACCTCAGTGCAAACCGACGTCAACCCCTCCGCGAAGAGGGTTTTTGTCATGGGAGAGGTGCCGGCTGGTCGCAGCTCTCCTTCGGATTCTCCTGCTAAGGGCCAGCGTGAAGAGGAATCCTGGACCAGCTCAGAAGTACCCATGCGCCACGTGCGGCAAGGATGTCACATGGAGGAAAACAAGCGTCCAGTGCTTCGGATGCCAAAGGTGGGTGCATCTCTCCTGTTCGGGTCTCAGTTCTGTGAGGCATCATAACTCTGCTTTTCGCTGTGTTTTATGCTCTTCACCTACGAACTCTGATTCCTCTTCCTTAAATCGCCCCCTTTCCATTGTACATATCAATCTCAACGGCCTTCGTGCCAAACTTTCTGAGCTCTCTCTCTTCGCACGTACTCATCATCCTGATATTATTATACATAGTTCAGGAAACCAAGCTGTCTCCTTCCGCTAACGCTCGTCACCCTAACATTCATGGTTATACTGCTTATCATGCTCCAAGATCATCTCTCAGCGGAGGAGCTTCTACTTTCGTATTATCAAATATACCCTCTCATTTTATACCAAACACCCCCAAAGACGGTACTCTCGAGTACCTACCTATCCATCTCCCTCTTAAAACACCCATATCACTTTTTAACATATTTATCCCTCCTGCCACATCCTAATCCCAATCTTACGACCCTACTCCCTCACTCAAGCAGTTGTGCGACTGCTCCCTTTCACCCTCTGTTGTCTTTGCAGGTGATTTTTATGCTCATACATTCTGCTCATCACTTGACACTGACGCTAGAGGAGAAGACGTCGAAGAATGGGCGGAGGAGTGCGATCTAGTCATTCTCAACGATGATCGGCCCACTCGTCTCCCTACCAACGGCCGATCCTCTAGTCCAGACATCTCTCTTGTATCCTCTAATCTATCTAGCGCCTGCTCTTGGTCGACCACTACAACTCTGTCCAGTGATCATATCCCCGTTTTTGTCCATGTCGATCTCTCTAATTCTCTTGCTCCTTATTCAGGTATCCGTAAAAGGTCTTATCTTAATCTTTGCCTTGCAGACTGGCGCTTGTTCAGGGAGGTGGCACTTCGCCATGTGGCTGGCTACCCATGGAATGCAAACGTGCACCAGAAAGAACGTCACTTGACGGACGCGATTCGTAAGGCAATGAAAGCCGTCATTCCGGAGAGCCGAGTTAAGATCTTCTTTCCTAATGTCACCAGGGAAATCTTGGAGAAAATAAGGACAAGGGATGCAAAGAGAGTCGCAGATCACCTGGATCCGACCGAAGATCTCAGGCAAGAGCACCTCCACCAACTATTCTACGATCGAGTTCGAGAATGGAGTCTTCAAATCGGGAAAGGAAGCGTCGACTGCTCTCGGAAAGAATTTTTTCATAACTCAGGCTAAGAGAGGGAAACAAAATCGAGTGACTGTAAGAGAGCTCTCTAATTTGCCACTCATGAACAAAGCAGAAGCAGTGACGCCTGCGCGGATTGAAAAGGTGATAAAAGAGACTCGAGAGCTATAGGGCCGGATGGCATCACTCCATCGGTATTGAAGAAACTGCAGAGTGAGATTATGCCAATCCTGGCTGGCGTCATCAACACTTCATTTCGCACGTGCATCGTACCCCAAGACTGGAAAATGGCAAGCGTCATTCCGTTGCCCAAGCCCGGTAAATCGCCATCCACAGTGAAGGGATACAGGCCAATAAGTCTTTTATCACCAATTGTCAAGGTCACTGAGAAACCGGTCGTGAAGGAGCTTGCCGAGCATAATAACAAACAGCAGCACCAACATGGATTCCGCAAATTACATTCTACCACCACGGCGCTGCTGGAGATTGTGAGCTATGTCTTGGATGGCTTCAACGCCTATAAACTTCAACGCACTGTTGGTGTAGCCCTGGACCTCACGAAAGCTTTTGATTCTGTCAACGTGGGCATACTGTCTGAAAAGCTTTTGAGTTCCACCATCCCGCCTTGGCAGAAACGATGGATAACCGCACTCATCAAAGGGCGACGAGAAAAAGTGCTGTTCCAGGGACATGTCTCTAATAGCATCCCGATCGCTGCCGGTGTCCCTCAAGGAGGAGTCATATCGCCTGTTCTGTTCAGTCTTTACCTTGAAGATTTGCCCGTCCCCCCCCAAGTGACATCAAAGTCGTTGCGTACGCGGATGACATCACCATCTTGTGCCGGGACAGAGACATTAATGTAGCTGCACGCAAGATCAATAGCTACCTCGTCGTCCTGAAGAGCTTTCTCGATGATATGATGCTCACTGTTTCTGCCGCTAAATTATCTGTGTCTGTTTTCTCCACTGACCCTAAGGAACACTGTGCTCAGCCCATTGTTAACTGGAAGACGCTCGTCTGCCTGCCGCACGTTTCCCGAAGCTGCTTGGTCTAGTATTGGATCCTTCGCTGAGGTTCCATAAAAACACTGAGCAGAAACAGGCTACAGTGAGAGCTAAGCTCAACGTCTTGCGAGCTCTGGGAGGTACGTCGTGGGGAAGCAGTAAGGAGACGATCCTGACCACGTACAAGGCAATCTTGCAGCCGGCGTTGGAGTATGCAGCACCGGTATGTCAACACATAGTATTGGATTCGTCGTGGACAAAAATGCAGCGAGTTAAAAATGCTGCTCTTCAGATTGCCACTGGGTGTGCAAAGATCACTCCAGTGAAGCATCTTCATGCTGAAGCCAGTATTCTGCCTGTTAAGGAGCACTGTCAACTCCAAGCGAAGCAACTGGTTATTAATATCGTCAAGCAGCCTGATCACCCATTAAGAAGGATTATGAATCCTGTGGGAGAGAGATATCAGAAGACCTTCTGCGGGCGCTTCCGAGAAAGTCAGTATAAAAAGATGGACGGACTCCCAATTAGATCGTCTTCGTCCTTTACGTGCGGAGCACACCCGTTTCATCAGGGATCACTTGAAAAGGGTGGCTGTCAACCCCATACTGGGGATCGCACCATCTGAAGTCAGCAACACCGAGATGGAACTCGGTAGGCGGGCTAGATGTTCCCTCGCCTCGTTGCGCTGCGGACATTCCCCTATGCTGATGTCATACTTGCGTAGGATCGACAGCAGTAAGCCTGACGATGGTCCGGATTGTGGTAACCCTGGCCACACTACAGCTCATCTATTCGACTGTCCGACGAGGCCCACCTCACTGACGACAATAGATTTGTGGTTGAATCCATCTTCGGTCGCCCGTTTCTTGAACCTATGACAAAAACCCTTCTGCGGCTGCAAAGAAGAAGAAGAAGATATCCCACACTTGATTCTGAAAAATGTTGCCACGACGACTATCTTATAAAGCGATTGATGGTCGGGTTCAATCAGGATACTCCAGCACACTGCAGTCAGTTGATTTCTGCTGTCTGTAATCGCAGCAGATGGCTATAGCCATGTTTTGACTGCATCGCATTTGCAGCGATATTGAACCCGCCGCTGCAGCGATGAGGCAGCGGCAGCGATTTTGTTCATAGTGCACCTGATAGTCATCAATAACACGTCTCGACTCGTAAACACTGATCTTGTCATGTGGAAGGGTCAACGCTCACTTGACGACACGTGCCATTCGCTCCATCGCTGCCATAATGGCAACGATGGTGTGATGATCAGCGACCATCGAGAATCGCTCCTCCAACAGCGAAGCAGTAAATCATAGGATTTCGTCGCCGCGACCCGGCGATACAGGACGTTTGAAACGAAGCGAACACAGTTGGAGTGCTTTTCCATTACGCGCAAGGAAAAAGGAACAGTTGTCCCTCTCATGGCCGCAGCGACTACGTGCAGTCAAAACATGACTTGAAACGGAATTTCAAACCTGATTATCGTACACTTTCACCCATCTGCGGCATTCGATGCGTATGGTAGTGTGCATTCAACTCAACTCATGGTTCGTCGGATAAGTGCCTTTTTTGCCAGAGACAGAGACTGCGCACCGCATACACTAGTATCTCGAACATAAAGTGTGTCCGAATGAGAATGGGGGTCCATGCGGCCGCCGTGCGCTGCAGTCGGCCGTCGCATGTGCCGCGCTCCGACGGGCATGCTATACGAGCCTTCACCCACAGCCATTGACTACGAGCGGGGCGGGCCGGCAACGGCTGGCAGCAAACAAACTACGCCGATCAATCAGCTCTGCAGCCGAGGGAAGGGGGGGGTGGCAGCCGTCTGAACACTCGTCAGCACATGCGACGGCTGCCTGCAACGCACGCCGACCACATGGGCCGCCATTCTCATTCGGACACACCTTACACGGTTGACTATAGTTCCTCTCTTATAATGCAGACAAATTCGCTTCACTCATGTTTCCAAAGAAAATTACGCTAAACGTCGATGAATGTTGTCAGAATAGTGCTATACGCAGCTTGAGATAAGATTAGAAATGAGTAGCTCCAAACTTTAGCCCCACACTGGATCATTTCGCAAAAGATGAGAAATGATAGAATGAATTTCCCACAAGGCGGAATCATACAGTGTTTCTCTGGTCCGAATTCCGGTCCGCATTTGCGTCTCGACACGCTTCGCGGCCGCGCGCTTTCGAGTCGGAAGAGTTTGCAGCGCCGCAACCGCCGATCTGTTGACTCTAGGTGGGTTCTGGAAACTGGAGGCTAAACAAAGTTAGAGAAAACTACAAAAAAGCCATATCGGGTCGGCTTTGGCGCTGGAAACTCGACTGACTCGAGCGCAAGCGGCCGCAAAGCTTTTCGAGACGCAATTGCGGACCGGAACTCGGCCCAGAAAAGCACAGTACACCATTTGGAAACACTTCTGATGATAATCTGCTTCCGGGACCGAACTGCGCCTTTTGGAACGAACTCGCCACTATCGGTTGGACCTTACCGGCTTCGTGAGCCTTCTGCTTACTGCAATTATAAGTATGGGCTGGGGCTGGAGATGATGGGGAAAATCAAGCAGACCTTCGTCCACATCGTCGACGGAGCTACGTCCCCCCACCCCCCCCCATGAAGACCGAAATTTTTGAAAAATGTCGAGAATTTCTACATCCCTTCTACGTGAACTTTTTTCTATTCCAATTTAGAGACTGAACAACTTGATAATAAGATTTTCTTTGCAACTTTTGAGCCTACTGACAAGCCTCGTAAAGTGTTTCTCTTTCCCGGCCCAAAAAAACTTACACGCCCCTCTCCCCTTGATTTCCAATTTTTTCATATTCGGACATTCCCCTCACTACTCAGAGATTGGGAGCAGCGGACCGCTGGCGAAAATTCGCCAGTTGCTCAACAGCTGGAGGACAGCTGGCATTTAGCTGGCCAATTGCAATCACAAGACTAACAGTTGGCAGGCACTCGGCATGTCATTTAATGCCAGCGACGAACGGCTGGCGAAAATGTGCCAGTTGCCTAGCAGCTAGGTGATAACTGGCACTCAGCTGGCAATTGGTAATTACGAAGCCGACAGCTGGCTTACACTTGGAGCCAGCGGCGGACGGCTGGCGAAAATGTGCCAGCTGCCTGAAAGCTGCGTGATAACTTCCATTCAGCTGGCAAGGGCAAACAAACCTCTAAATTACACAGCACTTGAAGACGCAGTCATCCACCAATCGGCACTTGGCTGGCGCATAAACGCCCAGTAGCCTTCCCCTTGGCACTGAGTCGTCACATGGCTGGCACTCGAGAGTTGACGACTACTCAAGTTTTAACATGTTATAGTTTGATCTCTGATTTCATTCATAAGCCGAGCCGGTATATAAAGTGATTCAGTCCAATGAGTGTTCACTCGGCACTTTGATGCCGGCCCTGGAAGGTGACCTGAAGTCACTCTACAGAGTCTAGCATACTTTTGGCATCTGAGGGGCAAGTCTCCACGGCTAGGGGCAGGGGTGAGGTGGGGTGGGTCCCCCACCTCAGACCGTTGCGTAGGCGATCTCCTACGCAACGATCTGCGGTGAGGGACCCACCTCGACCCATCGGTCTGCCATGAGACTGGCGGGCCACTGGCAAATGATTGCTCAACAGCGGGCTGCCAGGTAAATATTAGCCAAGAGACTGCCAGCGGTCGGCCAACGTCCCGGTGGACCGCTGGCAGGGTTTTGGCGGACCGCCGGCTAATGGCTGTCGTGCACCGGGAATGGCTTTTGCTCGTCAAGCAAATGCCGGCGGTCCGCCGAACCCAATGTCTAAGTAGGGACTGCTTTACACTTCCCGTGGAGATTTGAAAACTCATGTTGTCGTTGCTGTAGGTCTGTGACAGTACATAAATGATCCTTGCTTGAAATTCTCCAAATGGCTGCAGATATTCCAAATAATGGCATTTTCATTGCTTCAAAAAAAGGTAAAGGTGTATCAGGGAATTTTTGGGGTGTTGGATGAAGACTTTCCGAATTCGGCTCAAAACTTGCATCTGGAGGTTGTTTAGGGCGCTGAACCCGAATCTGGGGTCTATTCCTCGCCTGACTCAGGGTTACGGTAGGTTACGGTAGACGAAATGCCTTTTAACTGGCGTTACTTACCTTAAAATTTCGAAAATCGAAAAATGGACCTCAAATTCGTGTTCGGCGTTCCAAATAACACCCACAGTGAAATTTTGCGTCAAATCTAAGACTTTGACCGAGCTACCGTATACCCACCGTAACCAACGATAAATTATCGAAATTCGATAAACGGGTTGCAGATTCGTGTTAGGCAGTCCGAATAGCTCCTCTGCACAAGCTTTGAAGCGATTTCATCGTAGCATTCTCGAAATCGTCAAAAGTGGCGTTTCTCCTGCAAAATTTCCCCCGAATTTGAAGCTTCGGACCAAATTAGATGGAATTTTCACGAATATTGACAAATGGGCCTCAGACTCGTGATCAGAACCCAAAACAACCCCTAGAAACAAGTTTTCAGCCCAGTCCGAGACAGCTTTTCTTGAACATCCTGAAAATTGCCATTGGTGTACCCCTTTTATCTACGCAAAGCTATGGAAATTCCCACTTTTGCAAACCTCCTGTGGATCTCTGACGCATTTAGGGGATTTGAGAAACGGATTATCAATGCTGTGTCTCATACACACAGCTACTCAGAGAACCGCAGCATCCAATGTGTGCCGAATATGCATTCAACTCGAGTGACCACATTCATCAAAAGGCTTTTTCGCAGGCACACGTGCTGCGAAATTTCACCGCAGGAGCACGTGCTGCGAAAGTTTAAAACAGGGCACGTGGTACAGGATAGCCCAGCGCTATCGTAGCAGCACACCGTCACGCGACGCGGCCGCAACACACACATGCGACGCGGCCAACTCGCTGAGCACAATCTGGGGCAGCCAGCGGTTGGACAAGGTCTCCAGCGTCGGGGTGTGCCAAGTACCGCAAACTTGGGTAATTTACGCTATCGGCATCTCAGTCCCTCCTCAAGAGTGCGTCGTATGCTTTTTTTTTTTGAAAAATCGTTTTGTCATCGAGTTGAATGTGTATCATGCACGCATTTGACGTCCTATTTGATGGGACACATGCTGTATATTGACACACAATAGGACCACGTGCTCTCCTAGCAGCACGTCCCCTTACTGTGCTCGAAACCGCTTTGTCTCCGAGTTGGATGCATAGTTGGACGCATTGAATGCGGCGATAGTGTGAGTATCAACACATGGTTTTATACAAGCCCACCGGAAATGTAAGGCAAGCCCTAGTCAGTTCTCCCTTGGAACGGTAACAGCTTTAGTCTGACGATGGTAGGGAGGCTTTCAAGGATGATAGTTGCCCATTCAAGGTTCCAACCCCATGTGACAAATCAAGAAGTGTTTCACCCTAATGCCAAAAGTTAAGAAAAACCGCGGCGGGGGGGGACTGAGGGAGGTAGGAACGGGTAGAGCGAGAGGGATGGAAATAGGATCGGGGAAAAGGATGAGAGAAAGAGGAAGAAGAGGGAGACTGAGACGGGGAGGCTCTTAGGCCTACTGCATACTTCCCGCGACGGGCGACGCGACATTGTGGCTATCATACATATCGACCGAAAATCAATATGGGTGATATGCAGTGCCGCTGTAGGTATGCACTAGGCCTTATGGAGGATCGCCTACTTGTTGGCAAGAGCATACGCTGAAAAACAAGTCGTCTACAATGCCGACATCCTTCCGAAGTCAAAGGTCCTCATCTATGCCTTTCAGAATTCACTCTTTCACGAGTCCTGGAGCGAAGTTATTCGGTTACGGATCAGCATAAACAGGCTCTGCTGATCCGTTGTCTACTCATCCGTGCCGGAATCTAAGCAAAACCCAAACCACCTCGCCGTATTCGATGACCCTGCACCCAGCGTGGTATGCACCTCACCTGCAGCAGGGAGCGTCCACTGTATCAAGTGCAGAAAATGGACCCACGTGAGACAATGTTCCGGCCTCAAGTCCTTCAAGAATGCGGATAGCTCATACTGTGCTTACTCAGACATTCTGGCGTTTCTAACGCGCACCGAACCGTCCCATTTCGACCTGTGCGGGGCAAACGGCAGAGTTCCCGCATGGCCATTCCGGTCTGCGTTCAGCGCCTGCCAAACCTCGGATTCCGCCGTTTGGCTGGCGATGACGTCACTGCTGCAGAGAGGCTCGGTGTTGCGTTCGTACACGATTTGACACGGCATGAACTCGTTTGATCTGCCAAATCACGTTATCGATGACTCCACAATTGACCAGGCCCATATCAGCTGCAGAGCACGTATATAAGGGGTCTCACCCTAGAGAGAGTGCAGTCGGCCTTTCGGGGCCGCTCCTGGGGTGCGTTCCAAGAACGTTCCCACGACGCTCTGGGAGGAAAAGCAATCTCACCATGGACAAATCTGCTTTCCATGGATGCGAATTATAACTGAAAATTGCGCCCACGTGGCCGTGGTTACGATTCCATGGACGCGTTTTGCCATGGGAACGTTCTTGGAACGCACCCCCGGGGTGCGTTCCAAGAACGTTCCCACGACGCTCTGGGAGGAAAAGCAATCTCACCATGGACAAACTCGCTTTCCATGGATGCGAATTAAGACTGAAAATTGTTCCCACGTGGCCGTTGCTACGTTTCCATGGACGCGTTTTGCCATGGGAATGTTTTTGGAACGCACCCCTGGAAAAAGGCTACGAGTCACTCTCTGGACGATTTTTTGACCGCTGAGGGGTCTCCCCTATGGTCCTCAGCGAGGGAAGCTCTCTCGCGGTCGACCGTGGCGTGGATGATGTCCCTGTCGCGGACCGCGGTGGGGATGACTCCCTCACGTGGGCGGCGACATGGACCGTGTCCTTTGTGGGGGAGACCCGATCCTATCGAAGTGGTGGGACCCCGCCCCTAGCGCTACGTGCTTCTATAGTAGGAGACGACCGCCCTTGCCGTTATAAATCTAACCGAGCATGGTCGAAACCTGCCAACTGCAGTGAATCGCCGGATATTGCGGGGCAAACGGCGGATATGGGGCACCCGCTCTGCCCATTTTTTTCCTTTTCTAACGGCAGCGGTTCAGATTATGACCCGCGTTTGCTGCGCGTTAGAAACCCCACATGGTCTGAGTATCTGGGCCAAATTCGGATCCGCAATTGCGTCTTGACACGCTTTGCAGCCGCACGCGCTCGAGTCAGTCGGGTTTCCAGCGCCACAGTTTCCAAATTCTGAAATCCACCTAAAGTCAACAGATCGGCGGCTGCGGCGCTGAAAACTCTTCTCACTCGAAAGCGCGCGGCCGCAAAGCATGTCGAGACGCAATTGCTGACCGGAATTTGACCCAGATAAGCACAGTATGCCTTGTTCTTCCTAGCTTATTTCTCCCTTGAAAAAATTCACGATCTTCCCCAAAATTTTTATGCTTCCTGCAAAGTTCTACGACCCCCCGTTAGCTGGCTATTCAGCCTTGCTTACCCCTGCGAGGGAGAATAAAAGGGAGAGGGGGAGAGGGAAAGAGAGAAATACGAATAGGAAAAGAAGGAGATCAAGAAGACGATCGCTATTCAATAATTTTCTGCAGCCGCGTTGAAAAATTGGATAATTTTCGCGCCAACACCCCTCTCAAGTTGCCAGTGGAGCATTGCACGCGTTGCTTCTAGCTAGCCAAACCCTCAAGCTCCTCCCTTTTCGTGTACTCCGTCCACAGGCCGATTGCCTACACCGATAGGAAGATTTCAACGAATGAACAAAAAAAAATAGGGGAAGAAAATCACCTCTACACTGATGACGGCGTCAGGCATCGTGTGTGTGGCGAACCTCTGCGGCAAGCAATCGTCTGCAATAAGGGAAAGAATTAAATAGGAGCATTCGTTTCGAACTAATACTACAAAACGTACCTCCTAAAGTCGCCATCTCCTTTTCTACCCATTCCAAATTTCCAAATTGAGGCGGACAAACCATATCGTTGCGAGACCAACTGCAGTGTGCGATTCGAGCACGTTTAACTCTTCTACACCAATCAATCAAAAGCATTATTTTAATGAAATACACACTTATTTATACACATGCTGTGTATAAATAAATTAAGAGGTAGAGCTTCTTAGAATAAAAAAAAAACCCCAAAGGTTTAAAACCCAACTGAGGGCTAAGCTAACAAATGTCATTAAAGTGGGCGCGAAACGCCTTTTGAAAACAAATTTCTCACCTATTTTTCTATAATTTCGCCCCCAACTAAGTTATAATGGATGTGAGCTCTCGTTAGAAAGCAGAGTTATCAACGCTGCATTGCTATGTGGAGCTTTTTCATAAGTGCTGAAACCCAACAGAAAAAAAAACGAAAAATCAAAATTAAAAAAAAATTTTCTCGTTCCTATTCTGATATTTTTTACTGCTGCCCACATGGATATTTCTCATAGCTAACTTCTTGGGAAAATCTTTTTTATAGTAGCTATACACTCGAGGGCCTAATGAAAACTGGTTCCGTCTCGCGAAACAATGAATAGTAAATGATAATTTAGAAATCAGACATCAAAAATGAACAAATTACTCACTAGTAGTGTCAAATACCTAGCTCCAGAGAAAGCACCCATTCAAACAAAGAAGTAAATTTGTTAGGGTCTCGAAATAGACATTGAATTTTCGAAAAACAAACGCCAGTTTTTGGATTTTTTTTCAAAAATGCCCTTTCAAGTAGAAAATTGTCCGGTGTTTTCGTGGTTGTTCATATGAATTACAAGGTGTACCAAAGCATTGTGATTCAAAACTAGTCACAAAAAGTTAACGTATGTAGTTATTCTAATATTTTGTAAAGACGGCCGTAAACTTTTTGCTTTATTGGCTTGAAAATTTTGGTCAATATGTCTCACATAAGTAGTTAAAGCCAGAAGCAATAATTGCTCATTTTGAGTGGCCAGTCCCTCAAAGAATTGGGAAGCCCGTCTTACTGCATTTTTTGATTAATTTGTGTTATGATTCGAAGGACCGAGGATGTCATTATGTTTCTTGCAACAAATCGAGTCGAAACACACATTGCTAAAATCCGTTTGAATGAAACTGACCGCCCACGCGGTCAGCTTGCGTATTATAGCACAAGGTGCACACCAACGCCGCTTCGCGGCGAACTTGTGGTCGTGCTTTAGTATCTATGGATTATTTAAATTGCAGGGCGGTGCCTCGCTGTGCTCAACAGCCTTAAAGGCATCGTACGCGCAGAAAACGGTGCCTTATTTTTCTATGTTTTCGAGTAGGCAAGCTCTTGAGGTAAGCCACAATAGCAAAGAAAACCCGAAAAACTCCTGATTTGGATAAACGCGTTTAAAAACTTTTTGAAAAGTTGACTTTCCACCCCCTCCGTGGAATTCGATGTGTCCAGTGCAATAAGTTTTTCTGAACGCCTGAAGTGGTTTCACGCTTTAAACTTTCTAGGTGAGAAAATATATTTTGCCTTTCTTCTACCAAAATCACTAAAAATTAAAAAGCTTCTACTGTGCAAATTTGGATGATAAGTGCTAGATGGCTGGTGAGAACTGGTGGCGAATTCTCATCTTTAACCCATTCCAACCTCATAACTACGGGAGTTGCAATGGCTCCCTACATTCGCCTCACTGAGAGGACCACGAAAACTACCCCTAAAATTCATTTCGTCAATTTCGAAGCGAGATATGGCAATGTGGCGCTTTCTCTGAGAAATATTGCCGCGACTCTTCCGCCACTGCTCCGCGACTCCACCGTGATCCCGGACTGTCCCGCAACCCCCCAGCGACCCTTAACTCTTCGGCGGCTTTGCCGCGACTTCTTCGTGTGTCAAGCGTTCGCAAATCTACCGCGACTCCCTCAGGACTTTTCCGCGACCCTACCGCGATTCGGTGAATAAAGAATAGTCCGCGGTTCTGCCCCGCATCTCCCCCGCGACTCCTCCAGCAGGCGCCAAGTCGAAGGAGTTGCGGCGGAGTCGCGGCAATATTTCTCAGAGTTGTATGAGCAAAATTCGTCACGAAAAGCCCTTCTGCAGAAAAAGGACTTGTGCGCTACTGTATGTTTTCACGGAAAGCAGTTACACTTTGCTCAATCAACTTCACGCAGGGAACTTTCGCAACGCAGTGCATAACCCTTTACAGTCTGACACAGATTCGAAAGAAGAGAATCTACGTAGGAAGTTATGACACACTTCTCCATGGATTGGTGAACATTTCGGTTTAGATTAATGTTCAGTTCTTGAACTCATCGCAGAAAGGAGCAGTTGAAGCAATAGGCACGCATTATTCCTAATATATGCAGTAGACCGTTTGCCCATTGACAAGGGAGGTCACCAAGGCTGCATGCGTGGACAGTGTGTGTGACAACCGGGTGTCAATTGTTAACGACGGGTGGCGGTGACTAATTTCCGTTCATTGTCATACACATACACACACATACACACATACAGGCCATAAAACGGCCAATGTCTCACCGTCGACTGCGTATCACGCGCTGCGCGACCGCACGCGCGTCGGAAGCAGACGGGTTTTGGCCGCCGCGCGACGTTTCGGCCGCCGCGCGGCGGCCGAAACTCCTCGCGCGGCGGCCAAAACTCGTCTGCTTCCGACGCACGTGCGGTCGCGCAGCGCGTGGTACGCAGTCGACGGTGAGACATTGGCCGTTTTATGGCCTGTACAGACGGTCACACACACGAAGCAGCGTATAGTTAGTAGGATTTGAATCATCACTATAACATTTCAACCAGCGCATGCCTGTCTGAGCCCGAAATTGAGTCAAATCGGGCAAATCGGCTACGTAATGAAGAAGCGCTTGGAGGTCAGCTGCATCAGCATAGCGTCCTCAAAGGCACAGGACACCCGAAAAATTATTCTCCAGATTTTATGCTCATCTTGGAGAGAGTCACTCTCCGATCACAATGGTATCTCTAAAATCGTCCAAGACCCCTTACCGACCGAGATATGGCTCCTTTAAAGGCATTGTACACGATGAAAACCATATCTGGGGTTTTGACGTTTTCGTGTTGTACTATCCCTATAGTGACTAACGGTAGCAAAATGCCCCCTCAAAAACGTCAACTTTTTAAGAAAAACCCATTTTTAGAAAGTTCATAGCAAATTTGAATTTCGCGCCGACATCAACTTGGGATAGTTGCGCGGAGAACGCAAGGAACAGTTCTACGCTTCGTTCCTTGGCGCAGCGTTGGAAGCGATTCACCAAGGATGCCGCTCAACTACGACTTCAACGAAATTTATATGGATTACCAATATGGATTACTGGACATTTACCGTCCACCACTGCCAGCTGCTTCCGATCGGTGCCGTATGCGGAATCGACTGGCTTGTGCATTGCGCCCTACGACACGTCAAGTCGCGCCCGCCGGCAGCAACCACGGAGTTTTGTTCCTTGTAACAATGGATCGACCCCAAGGCCGGCCCCCCAAACCCAGGAAGCCGTTTTGAGGTAAGCTAATCTTCATTCAGAGGCGATTTTGGAACGTCAAACTTTCTGAGTGATGTTGTCATGACCTACTAGTCAGAATGAACGTATAAACCCAAATATGGTTTTCATCGTGTACGATGCCTTTAAAATGCCGGCATTTCGAAGGCGAGAATTCGGTGGACGAGTTGTCTCAGGCCTGTATTTCTCTTTATTCGCAATCGTTGCGTGAGGAAAAGCCAGAATAAGGAGATAGTCCGGTGATGGACTGAAGAACGACGACTAGGTGGAATTCATCCGTCCATCGAGTCGCTATCGAGTTTGAAAATCTGGTTAGGGGTCGGGCCTGTGGTGGTGAGCGAAGGGGGTCGGGCCCGCGGTGGTCACTTAGGGGTATGGTATACTTTGTCGCTGTAATGAGCGACAGGCATGCATTCTAACACAAACCGCGGCGGGACCCGCATCGCAGCAACCGCAACGGCCGTCTAGGAACAGATGTCGCGTGTGGGTCGCAGCGACGTGCCGCGGAGGGCTGACATACTACAAATGTGCCATAGCCTGTCGCTACCACTGTCGCTGTCGCTGTGCTTTGCACTGCGACAGCGACAGATTTAGGCTGGGATCATACTTCCCGCAACCAGCGACAGCGACAGTGCACATCAGGCATATCGATTTTCGGTCGATATGGATGGTAAACGTTGCGTCGCATCGTTCGTCGCTACAAGTATGATCCCGGCCCTATAGGGCCGGAGGCGGTCGCTGTCGCTGTGCAGAGCGACGCGTCGCAAAAGTATACCATACGCATTATATCTCGCTTATTTGGAGGAATTGAGATCTCGCATCTGGCACGTGTTATACAGGAGGGGTCTGCTACACAATCAAATAAAAATCTCCAAATTCATGTCTGTAGGTAAACTGCGCCTTCAATAAAGATACCATCAAAAAATCTCTCTATTTGGTCTTCGACAATCGTCAAGCTTTCCTTTTTCTAACAAGAAAAAAGATGGATGTTTTAATTGATGACTTCTCTACGACAGCCCTCATATTCTTCACTTCCGCACTGCCGTTCAGTCCGCAAAGTGCGCGCTGATTGCGAAATCGTGCTGCGGCGCGGTTGCGAGTATCCTTAGACAGGGATGTGGGATCATCCGGGCGGTGGGATCACCCCGGCACCAGAGGCCAAAAGCGCCAAGGGTGATCCCACATCCTTGTCTAAGGATACTCGCAACTTCACCGCCTGCAACATTTCGCAATCAGAAATACTACGGACTGAACAACAGTCTGAAGGTGAAACTGTAGTTTCTGAGGTGGACACATAAGGTTGCTAATTGATGAGCCATTGGGCAAGCCAGCTAGCCTCCAGATTCTTGAAAGGCAGGCTTTCTGATTGAGAACTACTTCACAATACTTTTACGTCAAGTCCTTCATCCACCTGTTTGCCAGCCAAAATCTTATTCGAGAGCGTGGCAGTTAGTACCCATTCCGTACTTTCGCTTCACTGCGTTCTCAAACTTGTAGAAACTTCTGCCACGTGTCGTTATCTCGTTTTCTAACAGCAAATCACACTTCTCGTGGGTGAATAAGCGGCAGTTGAGAAGATCGCGTTTTGTCATATAGCCAGTAATTTTAAAATAACAACTTCCATCGAAGGAGTTCATGTTGCAAAATGTTTTTGTGACATCTGTACACTGCCCCAACGCTTTTTGCTCTAGTGAACGAGTTACCCATAAACGTTAGTCTCATAACACAGAACCATGAAGTAAAAAAATTATAAGGGTCACATTGTGACAAAAAGATGAGTGACGCAGAGATGAAAGGGCCCAATGGAGTCGGAGACTAGCCAGGCAGTTATTTGAGAAGAGAACATCGGACCTCTGAGAGAACTGGCCGCTGTAGTACCGCAATCGTGCCGCAGTCCCCATAGTTCCGCAGTCGTACCGCAATGACGATGCAGTGGGCTCGCACTTGTGTCAAATACCGCAATAGCGCCGCAATGATTGCGGTACTATTGCGGAGCTACTGCGGCAAAATCACAGTGCCGCCGAAGCCAGCCATGCCATTTATCGATCCACTCAACCCGGCTTGCCACGTTTCTCATCCACTCGTCTTCGTCTTTCAGTTCTGTTGGAACGAAAGCGTGTCTCTTGCTTTTCTCAAAATTCATTTCCTCTCTTAGGGAAACACTGACACTTTCATCCTCTTCAGTTATATAAGCGTTGATGTTGACGAGGTTTCGAATCATTTTTTTTGCGTGAAAGTTTAGAATCATTTCTTGAACTCAAGAAGCTCTTTGAGTTTTGAGTTTTTGAATTTATTGAGCACATTCGACCACACTTACCTGAATTCATGAACTTGAATTCAATATTATGCACATTCTGTACCAAGCCGAGGTCCCATAGTTCTCTCGCGTGTGCTTCCAGGGATAAGCGGATTTTTTCAAAACTTTTTAGAGGCTGTGTCCACGATAGAAAGCCGTATTCTAGTTTTCTATGTTTCTCAGTGGGCAAGTTCTCGATGTAGAGTATTATTGGGAAACGTCTCTATAGAACTTTTGAAAGCCGAATAGAAAAGTTCTTAAAAAAACCATTTATTATTTATTTACGCCTGTTGGTGTGTTCTGCGCACTGCAGACAAAACGTCAAACCAAACGTCGCGAATTAATTTGAGCTTTGAAATTTTTAGGTAAGTGACTTTGCTTTCTGTTTCGTATACCAGAAACTCTTGAAAAATTAAGAAAGTTGAATGCTCATGTTTAGATCTTACAATTTCCAGGAATAAAGAGTATGGCACTAGAAACTATGGACAACTGCCCTATGGCTTGGGCGTGGTGATCCAATGGGTCGACTGGTTCACGAGATTTTCACACAAGTCCTGACCGTTTTTCGAGTTACTTCCATCCCCACTATTCTCAGAAGGACCCAAAGTTTACTTTCCTGCGAAAAACGGGCTAGTTTCTCATCATGAGCACTGCCTTTAAATCAAATTTTGAAAAACGAATGACCATCTCACAAGCAAAGTTTACAAAGCGTAAGTCGGATCTGCGGAAACGAAACGTATGTCAGTATCTCTTGTCTATAGTAAAACTTTGCAGTACCACGCCCCAAGCTGCTGGTTCCAAGAAGTTCATTCATTCATTGAGAACGTCGTATAAGACAGACGCTAGAAAAAGTCGCAAAAATTCAGAAAACTTCGAATTACAAGCATATCTAAGACTTCAGTAAAATTTTAGCGATTCCTCATTTAAATGACATCGTGGACCTGGCAGTGAGGGTGGCTTTCCCCACGCGCAGATACGCTGACCCCGCTGAGCTATGAGATTTGCTAAAATTTCACGATAAGGTGAGGGTATCATCAGGAGTTATTTGGGATGTTTTGAAAAAGAAATCGGATTTGCTCAAAACTTGTATATTAAGCCTCTTTCACACTTGCCCGACCGACGTCGGACGACTCGTTATCGAATCTGTGATATCTATCTACCTAACCTACACATCTTATCTATCTTAACTTATCAAATTTGATAACGAGTCGTCCGACGTCGGCCGGCAAACTATGAAAGGGGCTTAAGGGTATTCTAGGGTGCTGAAAACGAATCTGTGGTCTGTTTGTCGAAATGCTTGAAATACACCTCCTATTAGAAGTACACCTGTCATAGAGGTACACCGAAAAGAAGGGTCTCTGAGAATTAGAAATACACCCTCTATTTGAAGTACACCTCTAATCGAAGTACAATACCGCCGCTATCCAAGGGAAAAATGGGCAAAGTAGGCAACTAAAGCGTCTTTCGACCCCAACACGCCTCAAAAAGCTCCGTTTTCAATTTCGAAAAGACCAAAATGTTCAATGAAAACGCTTTTTTAATATGAAGTTAGTTATGAATTTGATAAGGGTTTCACAAGATAATGAGCCCATTCGATTAAAAACAACCGCACGCGATCTCTAGCAGGGTCAAAATGAAAATGTATTCCGCCTTGAAAAATAATGTTGCTCTCAAATTTCGCAAAATATTATCACACTATCGGCTAGATCACGACATGCTGTACATTTCAGCGTCTTCGATATTGAAAACGGAGCACTTCGAGGTGAGTTGTGGTCGAAAGACGGTTTAGTTGCCCACTTTGCAAATTTCGTCCATTTTTTCCCTTCGATAGCGGCGGTATTGTACATCTAAAATAGAGGAGGCCTGAGGATTAGAAGTGCATGTACCTTTAAAATAGAAAATCCGGTATATTAATTAGGTGTTGCAAGTGAAAGGTTTACTCTTCTTTGGTTTCTGCCCCCCTAAGTTCCCTTCATTAAGTTGAATATTCACTCGACTCGGATGATACCAAATCTATTCACTCTCTGGTCTCTTACCAGAGATTTCCTCACTTTCAGAAGACACCCACTGATTACCTAAGCCTGTCCGAATGAGACTCTCCACCCACGCGGTCAGCCTGCGCAACGAGCACACATCAAACCTAGTGCATACTTCCCGTGTTGCCCGATCGCAACTGTGCATACTTTCGGTCGATATAGATGACAAGCAATATCGACTTTCGGTCGATATAGATGACAAGCATTAGGTCGCGTCGCTCGTGGCGATAAGTATGCACTAGGCCTCACGAAGGCATTCTTCAGACGAGCTGACCGACGACTGAGATACAGTTAACTGGAATATTGTTCCCAATTTGTCTGATATTCGTGGTAATCTATTCACGAATCCAAAAAACCTTCGCGGCGGCCGGTCAACACGCCCACCGGCCGCGTGGACGAGCAGTCTCATTCAGATAGACCTGAATTACCCTGTGGAAGTAATAAAAATTTAATTAATTCTGCTGTGACAAAAAAATTGAGTGTAATCGTTCCATACCAAAAGTAAATAGACTTTCAAAATAGCAACAAGTTCAGCGGAGAAGAGATTTGTCGGGACAAATAGCTGCATGTAATACCATGTAGCTGTGCTTTCTCGTGAATTATAGTGCCAACGTAACTACATACATAGCACGTGTTCGTGGTTTAGGCAGCCGATTCTTTGGCGTCCAGTGTGTGGATAATGCTACTGAAAGGGAATTAAATCTATGGGCCACGGGAAGATATTTTATTCAGTAGAGATTGTGTATGAATCAAGAAGACGCGGTCAATAATGACTTGGTGATTGCAGAAATGGCTTGGAAACAAAATTATAGGCTTAGCAGGAGCGCCAAAGCTGAGACGAAGGCGCTATTGCGGTACGATTGCGGGGCTATTGCGGCAAGGTCGTGGCTGCCCGCAATCGTACCGCAATCGTACCGCAATAGTGCCTCTGCGGTGCCGGCCGGCGCCGCAGAGGTACGATTGCGGTACGATTGCGGTACGATTGAGGGCAGTTCTCTCAGAGACACGGGTGTATCAACACGAGGACTTCCACCTAGTTCACTTGGTTCCCTGAATTACCCCACCCAAGAGGGAGGTGAAGGGGGATCACCAAGTCGAGTCCATTGTAGCCGCACCTACTTCTTTTCCCTTCTTCAACCTTTAGGCATCCTTCGAATTACAATCGTATCGATTTCTCAAGATCTCAAACAATCGAGTTTTCAACTAACTCGATTTTTCAAAATTTCGAATAATCGATTAATCGAATCGACTCGATTTTTCGAATAATCGAACGGTCAAGTTTCCGAGTAACTCAATTATAACTCAGTGCACGAGTTACCCATAAACGTTAGGCCACTTTCAGAGTTTGATCGCCGCGCGACGCGACGGGATGATAACCATGAGCATCGATCGAGATCGCGTTGCACGTCGATTCGTATTCAAAACATGCCATCGCGGCGATCAGCGATGAAAGTGTGAAATAGGCCTTAGTCCTATAACACAGAACCATGACGTAAAAAATATAACTATAATATAACAGAAACATGAAGTAAAAAAAATGATAAGGGTCGCATTGAGGCAAAAAGATGAGTGACGCGGAGATGAAAGTGCCCAAAGGAGTCGGAGACTAGCCAGGCAGTTATTTGAAAAGAGAACATCGGACACGGGTGTATCCACACGAGGATTTCCACCTAGTTCACTTGGTTCCCTGAATTACCCCACCCAAGAGGGAGGTGAAGGGGGATCACCAAGTCGAGTCCATTGTAGCCGCACCTACTTCTTTTCCCTTCTTCAACCTTTAGGCATCCTTCGAATTACAACCGTATCGATTTCTCGAGATTTCAAATGATCGAGTTTCCAACTAACTCAATTTTTTAAAATTTCGAATAATCGATTAATCGAATCGACTCGATTTTTTGAATAATCGAATGGTCAAGTTTTCGAGTAGCTCAATTTTTCCAACTTTCAGCAATTAGATTTCTAAAGCACTTTGCCTCGACTATACTTAGCCTTTAGGTTTTTCACTGCGCTTTCCTCTACGAACTCACTCTAACACAAGTATGAAACGTTTTGGCAGAGCCATTACTTTATGATCTACACTGGAAAGTTTCAACACTTGCCAAGCCATTTTCCGACCTCCTTCCTAACCTGAATGGTATTGTCGTAATGGCATACTCTACGCTCAATTCCATAAAAACTTTCTATAAACTGTAATGACAAAGAGTCCGGTTTCAGGATTAAAAACAAATATGAAAACTCAAAGTTTTGGTTGCACTGCGACGTTGCGCTGGTCCCAACGCTTTCAAGACTCATGCATGCCTTGTCTCGCGAATATGAAGAAAAATTACTTCCAGGTATCAATTCCCCTGCTATCTCGACCGCCTTGTTACCCTTCACGAGATTATCGCTATGCTCACACCTTAAAACTGAAGTGATTTAGCGTTAATCAGGCATTGCCGGCAATGAGTGAAAAGGATGTTTGCAGGCCGTACGAAAATATTCGAGAATCATAAGTAAATAACCAGTTCCGGCAAATGAGATGCATGGTCCGCGATTATGTCTTCGAAAACAGTTCAACTGCTCTGACAGAAATTGCCGCTGCGGCTCCGCGATAGCGCCGCTTCGGCGCCTACAGGCACCGAAGGGGCACTATTGCGGAGCCGCGGCGGCACCATCGCGGAGCGGCGGCGGCATTACCGCGGGGCCGTAGCGGCGACGCGGGTGTGCCGCTGCGGCTCCGCGATAGTGCCGCCGCGGCTGCGGAAGAGTATTTTGTATGACGTTGATTGAGATTTGTAAAACAACTAGGGGAGCCTAAGAACAAAAGTACACGCCTACGCTTGTTGCGTCCTCTGTCTGATAAGGACAGAGGGTCACCGCCGTTTTTGCCCTCAAGGAAATACAGAATGTACCTTAAACTTGGGTAATTCAACCGGCGACAATTCTGTTCTACCACACAAGACAGTACATCGTACTCTTTGCGGGTTCGCTGCTGAATCCTCGCGGAGCCGGCGCGGTACTAACGCGGAGCCGCTGCGCTACTATCGCGGCAATGTCGAGGCTCAAGGCACGGCAAGAGAATCGCCTGGTCACGGAGCCGCTGCGGTACTATCGCGGAACTATCACGGTATAGTCAAGGGTCGCGGTACTTCCCGGCACTCACGCGGCAAATTTTCTCAGAGTGAAGGTGAATTTTTTTGACTCGAAACAGTCGACTATCGAGTTCATTTGACTGTTATGGTGAGTCGAATAACCGAGTCTTCGATTACCACGATTTTTGAACATTTCGTTAAATCGAGTTTTTAACTAACTCGGTTTTTCAAACTTTCAAACAATCGAGTGGTCGAATGACTCGATGTCGACTGTTTCAGTCGATATCAAGACTCGTTGACCTGACTCGACATAGTTACTGTTGTTCTCTGGGCCAAATTCCGTTCCGCATTTGCGGACTACGGCTATTGCATCATGCAACACGTGGTAATCGTGCTGCGGCCACTTGGTCAAGGCACGATTCAGCTCTCTCCCAGCGATATTGTGTGTATGCGTGTGTGTGTGTGGGTGTGTGTGTGTGTGTGTGTGTGTGTGTGTGTGTGTGTGTGGGTGTGTGTGGGTGTGTGTGTGTGTGTGTGTATGTATGTATGTGTGTGTGTGTGTGTGTGTGTGTGTGTGTGTGTGTGTGTGTGTGTGTGTGTGTGTGTGTGTGTGTGTGTGTGTGTGTGTGTGTGTGTGTGTGTATGTATGTATGTGTGTGTGTGTATGTGTGTGTGTGTGTGTGTGTGTGTGTGTGTGCTCAGGCAAACTGGGGATCGGAACCCCGTCCGACGGCCGTCGGAGCGGTCGAGGACGTGGGCTCCGACAGGCAAAGTGGGTGGAGTCGTTCCCCCTGCTGCTGCCTTCAATGCCCCTGCAGCCGCGTTCGGTGCCCCTGCTCCGGCACTTTTAAGACGCCCCTGCTGCTGCCTTTGGTGCCCCTGCTCCAGCCCTTTCGAAGCTCCCTGCAGCCGTGTTCGGTGCCTCTGCTCCGGCCCTTTCAAAGCCCCCCTGCAGCCGTGTTTGGTGCCCTTGCTCCGGCTCTTTTAAAGTGTCCCTGCAGCCGTGTTCGGTGCCTCTGCTCCAGCCCTTTTAAGGTGCCCGTGCAACCGCCTTCGGCGCCTCTGCTCCAGCCCTTTTAAGATGTCCCTGCAACCGCCTTCGCAGCCCCTATTCCAGCTATTTTAAAGAGCACCTGTAACCGCCTTCTGTGCCCTGCTTTTCAGGTGCTTCTGTTACCACCGTCGACGTCGGCTCCGAGCCTTTTATTCCTACGGCAACATTCGGAGCCTCTATTGATGTGCTAGAACTCCACAATGTGATAACAAACGACGAATGCTCAAAAATTTTTATCTCACTCATCGACGTATAAACAACAACAACATTGACATAAAAATAACCGCGGACTTCGATGATTTTAGGGGATTTGAGACCTAATCACAGCAAATGCCGCAGGTGTCGGCGTATAACATTCTCTGGGTGTTATATTCGACGTTGTACAAACCATTACTGAATTCACGCTTCTGAAAAAAATTCAGAACATGTGGTAGTAATAATCCCTCCTGCGCTATAGATGGAGAAATTGACATAAAGAACTCAAACGGTTCCCGTATTTTCGTAAAGACATAAAATATTCACAACAGTTGACTCAGAGGATGTTCTCATTATCGCTCAAAAGCCCTTTCAACGATGAATTGTGTTTTGAAGTTTCCCTCCCAAAACAGTGCGTAGGCCTCACAACGTTACCAAAATTACGAAGCAGCGGCAAAAGCGCACTAAATGCCTGATTTTGGCCTGGCACATTCTGGCCTGTTCGGTAGAATGATAGAGTTCTCGATGGTTGTGACCGGTAAATAGTGGGGACAATCGAGGATGGAAGAATATGTCGTGCAAAACTGTATTAGTTAGGATTCGAAGGAGAGAACGGAGCAACAGGGAGGAGGAGATTTTAAAGGGCGGGCTCACAAGAGATTTCGTTGCCACAACAAACCGTTCCTCTGAGAGTAATGGGGTGAGAGTACAGCTTTTTATGTTATTCTGGCGCGCACTTCAGAATTTCTTCGTCATTTCAGCTCTAAATCGTCAATTCAACTCTTCCAAGAGACCGAGAAATCGGGTTAGCAAATAATCCTAAATTTCAAGATTTTCTGAACACTGCTGGAAAGAGAAAAATCCGGAGCTAGTTCCGATGGTGGAGGGAATGAAAAAACACACCCACTTTCAGTTTCCACCTACCCAGGGGTTCTAACTCATTGAAAAGATCAGGGATTTTTTTGCATTCACCTTACGAATCATAAAATGCAAGTCTTCATATTAGGTGAAAGAACTGGAGAAAGCTTCACCTCACCTTCAGTGTTAGAACTTCATGTTCTACAGTCACTTGCTGGTCGGTGAGTTGTGCGATGGCGTGCGCTTCCGTAATGTAAGGCGAATTAGTCTAAACTTTACAAAGGATTTTTTGAAAGATGGGCTAACAAAAAAAGATTAAGGCATTGGCTTGTAGTAAAATGCAGACGACTATAAATTGCCAACGGCACAAAATTCTCACGGTAAGCAACTTCACGGTTCTCACGGTACTCAGAGCGATGGCCGGCGAACCTCTATGCCGAGAACGACGGCCGGCGCCCCACATTTGGAGAGTGCCGGCCAGCGGCGAACCATGCTGGGTGCGACGCACACGCAGCGCGGATATTGGCTTGCCGCAAGCCACAAAACTCTAAAATTGATGATACCCAATTGATAAAAGGCAGGGTATAAAAGAAATAAAGAGCGTTGTGTCACATTCACACACCGTCTTTCTCCAGCAGAGGTAAGCGGCTGAAGCTCCTAGGGAGTAGGGAAGCAGCCTCACCGGTGATAAAGATCTCACGATATCGGGCCCTAAACATGGAATACTTTGGAAAGAAAAACTTATAGACTTCTGTGAGAATTTTGTGCCGTTGGCAAATTATAAATTTGTGTCAAAAGCGGTGCAATTTGTTTTATTGGATCCGGCTTTCGAACAAATTTTTCAGATGGTTCAAAATGGCTGACTTGGCCCTTGTTGGTATTAATATGCAGTCAACGTAAACACTAGAATGTGGTGAAATTGTTGTAAATGGATTTGGAAAACGCTTATCAAAGCCGAATCACGCATCAGAAGGAATCTCGCGTAAAGCGTAATTGGGAGGAGATCAAGGATTTCTGGAAATTTAGCTTCCTAGCAAAAGTAACGATTTCGTACTGTCAAAAAAAAGTTTCAAAAATATCTTGAAATACCTTAGAAATGATTTGGCGTAAAATAGCCTGAAGTAGTAAAAAAAAGCTAGGAAATGAAGTGAAATAACTAAAAATACGATCTGGCGGTCAATAATAAACTAAGTAACGATTAGTAAAGACAGAGGAATCAGAGTTTGCAAGCTTCTCCGTTAAACTTATCGAAGCCAAATTAAGTGCGATATGGAATCGCTCCAGCCGCGAAGCGGCTGGAGAGGTTTGGTTTTGCCTGGCACTTGTGATCACTTAGATTTTGGTAAAGTAGTTAATAAAACCTGTAAAACAAATTTTCTAGAGATTTCCTTCTGGATATAAGTGAGAGAGTATAGAAGACACCCGCTGACAAAATTTGAGCCAAATCGATTGAAAATTAACAAAGTTAGATCGGCGGAAGCTTAGCTAAAATTCGCGGTTTTCTTGTAACGCGTCCCTCGTGTCCTGTTCCTCGTCCCTCGTTCCTCGTCCCTCGTTCCTCGTCCCTCGTTCCTCGTCCCTCGTTCCTCGTTCCTGCCACTAGCCACTGCCAGTGGTCGCAGGCTATCAGTACATAGGGCATCTGATGACGTCATCAGGATGTCATGTAAAGTACATAGGGCATCTGATGACGTCATCAGGGTGTCATGTAAAGTACATAGGGCATCTGATGACGTCATCAGGGTGTCATGTAAAGTACATAGGGCATCTGATGACGTCATCAGGGTGTCATGTAAAGTACATAGGGCATCTGATGACGTCATCAGGGTGTCATGTAAAGTACATAGGGCATCTGATGACGTCATCAGGGTGTCATGTAAAGTACATAGGGCATCTGATGACGTCATCAGGGTGTCATGTAAAGTACATAAGGCATCTGATGACGTCATCAGGGTGTCATGTAAAGTACATAGGGCATCTGATGACGTCATCAGGATGTCATGTAAAGTACATAGGGCATCTGATGACGTCATCAGGGTGTCATGTAAAGTACATAGGGCATCTGATGACGTCATCAGGGTGTCATGTAAAGTACATAGGGCATCTGATGACGTCATCAGGGTGTCATGTAAAGTACATAGGGCATCTGATGACGTCATCAGGGTGTCATGTAAAGTACATAGGGCATCTGATGACGTCATCAGGGTGTCATGTAAAGTACATAGGGCATCTGATGACGTCATCAGGGTGTCATGTAAAGTACATAAGGCATCTGATGACGTCATCAGGGTGTCATGTAAAGTACATAGGGCATCTGATGACGTCATCAGGATGTCATGTAAAGTACATAGGGCATCTGATGACGTCATCAGGGTGTCATGTAAAGTACATAGGGCATCTGATGACGTCATCAGGGTGTCATGTAAAGTACATAGGGCATCTGATGACGTCATCAGGGTGTCATGTAAAGTACATAGGGCATCTGATGACGTCATCAGGGTGTCATGTAAAGTACATAGGGCATCTGATGACGTCATCAGGATGTCATGTAAAGTACATAAGGCATCTGATGACGTCATCAGGGTGTCATGTAAAGTACATAAGGCATCTGATGACGTCATCAGGGTGTCATGTAAAGTACATAGGGCATCTGATGACGTCATCAGGGTGTCATGTAAAGTACATAGGGCATCTGATGACGTCATCAGGGTGTCATGTAAAGTACATAGGGCATCTGATGACGTCATCAGGGTGTCATGTAAAGTACGTAGGGCATCTGATGACGTCATCAGGGTGTCATGTAAAGTACATAGGGCATCTGATGACGTCATCAGGGTGTCATGTAAAGTACATAGGGCATCTGATGACGTCATCAGGGTGTCATGTAAAGTACATAGGGCATCTGATGACGTCATCAGGGTGTCATGTAAAGTACATAAGGCATCTGATGACGTCATCAGGGTGTCATGTAAAGTACATAGGGCATCTGATGACGTCATCAGGATGTCATGTAAAGTACATAGGGCATCTGATGACGTCATCAGGGTGTCATGTAAAGTACATAGGGCATCTGATGACGTCATCAGGGTGTCATGTAAAGTACATAGGGCATCTGATGACGTCATCAGGGTGTCATGTAAAGTACATAGGGCATCTGGATGACGTCATCAGGGTGTCATGTAAAGTACGTAGGGCATCTGATGACGTCATCAGGGTGTCATGTAAAGTACATAGGGCATCTGATGACGTCATCAGGGTGTCATGTAAAGTACATAGGGCATCTGATGACGTCATCAGGGTGTCATGTAAAGTACATAGGGCATCTGATGACGTCATCAGGGTGTCATGTAAAGTACATAGGGCATCTGATGACGTCATCAGGGTGTCATGTAAAGTACATAGGGCATCTGATGACGTCATCAGGGTGTCATGTAAAGTACATAGGGCATCTGATGACGTCATCAGGATGTCATGTAAAGTACATAGGGCATCTGATGACGTCATCAGGGTGTCATGTAAAGTACATAGGGCATCTGATGACGTCATCAGGGTGTCATGTAAAGTACATAGGGCATCTGATGACGTCATCAGGGTGTCATGTAAAGTACATAGGGCATCTGATGACGTCATCAGGGTGTCATGTAAAGTACATAGGGCATCTGATGACGTCATCAGGGTGTCATGTAAAGTACATAAGGCATCTGATGACGTCATCAGGTGTCATGTAAAGTACATAGGGCATCTGATGACGTCATCAGGGTGTCATGTAAAGTACATAAGGCATCTGATGACGTCATCAGGGTGTCATGTAAAGTACATAGGGCATCTGATGACGTCATCAGGGTGTCATGTAAAGTACATAGGGCATCTGATGACGTCATCAGGGTGTCATGTAAAGTACATAGGGCATCTGATGACGTCATCAGGGTGTCATGTAAAGTACATAAGGCATCTGATGACGTCATCAGGGTGTCATGTAAAGTACATAGGGCATCTGATGACGTCATCAGGTGTCATGTAAAGTACATAGGGCATCTGATGACGTCATCAGGATGTCATGTAAAGTACATAGGGCATCTGATGACGTCATCAGGGTGTCATGTAAAGTACATAGGGCATCTGATGACGTCATCAGGGTGTCATGTAAAGTACATAGGGCATCTGATGACGTCATCAGGTGTCATGTAAAGTACATAGGGCATCTGATGACGTCATCAGGGTGTCATGTAAAGTACATAGGGCATCTGATGACGTCATCAGGGTGTCATGTAAAGTACATAGGGCATCTGATGACGTCATCAGGGTGTCATGTAAAGTACATAGGGCATCTGATGACGTCATCAGGATGTCATGTAAAGTACATAGGGCATCTGATGACGTCATTAGGGTGTCATGTGAAGTACATAGGGCATCTGATTACGTCATCAGGGTGTCATGTAAAGTACATAGGTCATCTGATGACGTCATCAGGGTGTCGTGTAAAGTAGATAGGGCATCTGATGACGTCATCAGGGTGTCATGTAAAGTACATAGGGCATCTGATGACGTCATCAGGATGTCATGTAAAGTACATAGGGCATCTGATGACATCATCAGGGTGTCATGTAAAGTACACAGGGCATCTGATGACGTCGTCAGGGTGTCATGTAAAGTACATAGGGCATCTGATGACGTCATCAGGGTGTCATGTAAAGTACATAGGGCATCTGATGACGTCATCAGGGTGTCATGTAAAGTACATAGGGCATCTGATGACGTCATCAGGGTGTCATGTAAAGTACATAGGGCATCTGATGACGTCATCAGGATGTCATGTAAAGTACATAGGGCATCTGATGACTTCATCAGGATGTCATGTAAAGTACATAGGGCACCTGATGGCTTCATCAGGATGTCATGTAAAGTACATAGGGCATCTGATGACGTCATCAGGATGTCATGTAAAGTACACATAGCATCTGATGACGTCATCAGAACGTCGTGCCAAGTGCATAAAGCATCTGGTGACGTCATCAGGACGTCGTGCCAAGGTGGTGCCAAGTGCATAGGGCATTTTCTGACATCATCAGGACGTCGTGGAAAGTGAGTAGCGCTTCATTTGTAGCGTGCGCAACAAGGTTGTTGCTTACTGATTATTATAGCAATCCATGCTATTCGAGAATTATTGAAGATTTTTCAGGGATATTACTTCGTAATATCAATAAAAAGTGAACAATTCTATCAAAAAGGGGTCTTCCAAGCAAAAGAGGTTTGGTTGGCGTCAGAAACGTTCCAACAAAAAGGGAACAATAATTAAGTTGAATGAGGAGAGTCTACAACAAGTGAACAATATTCTATCAAAAAAGGGTTTTCCAAGCAAAAGAGGTTTGGTTGGCGTCAGAAACGTTCCAACAAAAAGGGAACAATAGGTAAGTAGAATGAGGAGAGTCTACAAAAAGTGAACAATATTTTCTGTGACTGATTTTCCTGGCCGATACTTCTTAACAGTAAAAACAAACCGTTGCGGTGTTTTACACGGAAGCCCTCTGTGGTTCCAAACATGGTCTTGACTACACGAGAACCGTTAAAAAGTATGTGCATGTAAACCTAATACTTACCATCAGAATAGAAGATGATGCCAAAAACACAGACGGACGGTTAGCTCCAGCTGCTACGAGAAGCGAAACCAAAGTGCAGCATCTAATGAGAATATTTTTTTCTAAATAATCTCGTCAACGAATAGAAGTCCATTCTTGGAAACCATTGAACTCTTCCTTGTGAAGTACCACAACGGTTTGTTTTTGCTGTTAAGAAGTATCGGCCAGGAAAATCAGTCACAGAAAATATTGTTCACTTTTTGTAGACTCTCCTCATTCTACTTACCTATTGTTCCCTTTTTGTTGGAACGTTTCTGACGCCAACCAAACCTCTTTTGCTTGGAAAACCCTTTTTTGATAGAATATTGTTCACTTGTTGTAGACTCTCCTCATTCAACTTAATTATTGTTCCCTTTTTGTTGGAACGTTTCTGACGCCAACCAAACCTCTTTTGCTTGGAAGACCCCTTTTTGATAGAATGGAGCCTTGCCTTCACCTAGCTTGACCTATGCTGATTCCCCTATTACAAATTTCGAAAATGACTTCATGTTTCCGTTGCACGCTTGATTTTGCGTTGATCAGTTTAACGGAGAAGCTTGTAAAATCTGATCCCTCTGTCTTTACTCAGCGCTAGTTAGTTTATTATTGACCGTCAAATCGTATTTTTAGTTATTTCACTTGATTTGCTAGCTTTTTTACTACTTCAGGCTATGTTACGCCAATTTATTTTTAAGATATTTCAAGACATTTTGAAACTTTTTTTGACATTACCAAATCGCTACTTTTGCCAGGAAGCTAAATTTTCGGGAATTTCACATATTTTTCCTAAAGGTTCCCTTTCTGACATGAATTTCCCTTAACGAGTTCCATTTTGGAGAGATGAAACATCTAACAGAAGATATCGCCGTATGAGTACAACTTCTGAAACTTGTGACGCACAACCTTAAAAAACACCACTTACCACCGCATTTCGCGCAACAGGTGAAAAGTCGATATTATTGATCATAAAGATTCGGTTTTGCATGATGAGGAGAATTTCCCAAGCAAGGTTCTTAGACCATCAACAATCAACACTCATTGCGACAGTTTGTGCAACCGTGTATATTATTGATTGGTATTAATCGATAATGTTTGATAAGCAAAATTCCGAAACCAAGAGAGCCACACCCATCAACAATTACCATTCCTCGTCGCAATTTGTGCAATATGAGCGAAAATCGATACTATTGATTATCGACCGATGAAGTGTCATGAGTACGAAATCTAACAGCTTTATTACTTACCCCCAATGACCTATGTTAATTGGCTGCAGATCCACCCGCATATTCTGCTCTCCACAGCCGTAACATGCCCCATCAGTTTTCGCGCTCCACGGCTAATTTAGTATGTAAACCCTCGATTTTGAAGTACTCTTCAAAATTAAGGTATCAACTTCAAATTGGAATAGGAGCGACCTGCATCCATTTCCAGCCTCCTATCCGAAAATGAGCTTCCTAGCTCAATTTTAAGTGTACCCACAAGATCGTGGACGCCAACTGAAAAAAGGAGCTTTACACCAAAATCGAGCGGCTTCATAAGATTTTCTCGAGAACCAGCGAACCATTTCAAACCATTTTTGAGGGATAACACCAACTTTTTGCGCTCTTTTCAATGCCATTTGGAGCTAATTTCTACGTTCACTCTGAACTTAGATTTCGAAAAAGCGGTTGCGCGCATGGCCAGTTCAAAATCAAATCTGGTGCGAATAAGTCCGGCAACAGAACAGAAGTGAACGTTTTGGCATATTGTGCACTGTGAAAGTGGCAAAGTCACAAAGGAACTGTCCGATAATCGTAATTTAAAATATCTCGATTAAATGAATAATTTGGATATATTCTTTTGAATGTTCCCGAATATGTGTATTTCTCGAAGATAGCCTTTCTAAATTTACTGAATTTAAGAATACGCTCAAACAAGACGTCTTTGAAATTTTTGAATGAATGATGTTATCGAATATCTCGTTTATCAAAAAAATTGAATGAATGTTCAAGGTCAAATGGGGCACGCCAGATTTTTCTTGAACGAATGGAATAAAATTGAAACGCTGCCCTTTAGGGGATTCGACAGGACATACGGAAAATTCATACAAATATTTGAATCAATTCCATATTATTTACGAATACTTGAACATTTGTTAAATGGCTGAATATTCAATTGTCCTCTTCCAGAATTGACCGCATATTCAAAAAACCACATAAGTTAAATATACGAATGAATCAAAAACTCGAAAACTGCCAATATTCTCACATAAATAGTGATGGTGTATCGTCTGTGTTCCTTTTGTAGGAAGCCAGATCCTCTCTGTTTCGAAGTATAATTTATTTCCGTTCATTGCGCGTCTTGCTGCGTCTCCTTAACCCCTCACTATCCTCATGCTGCGTCTCCTTAACCCCTCATTACCTCACTGTCTATCCTCGCCCCGCACAAACACATGAGGGAACAGATAAAATTTGGCTTCGAAATATAGGGTACTGTGCTTATCTGTGTCAAATTCCGGTCCGCAATTGCGTCTCGACACGCTTTGCGGCCGCGCGCGTCCGAGTCGGAAGAGTTTCCAGCGCCGCCGCCGCCGATCTGTTCACTCTAGGTGGGTTTTATAAACTGGAAACTGAACGAAATTGAAGAGAACTGTGTAAAAAAGCCATATCGAGTCGGCTTTGGCGCTGGAAACCCTACTGACTCGGGCGCGTGCGGCCGCAAAGCGTGTCGAGACGCATTTGCGGACGGGAATTGGATCCAGATAAGCACAGTACGTTGCGTACGCGCCGAGATATCATTAACAAGGTACTGATATCGTTGCTTCCGAGCGTGCTACTTAGGCCCAGTGCATAGTTGCGTCGTGGCGTCGGGATGCGGTGGAAGGACTGGCTCAATCCGCCGTGCCCAGTACAGCGATAGATCGCGCCCAGCACTGTCAGCCAATGCGCGCGATGAAGCTAGTGGGATCTACTTCGCGCGACAGTTTCGCACCTGTGTCTCGACCAATCCACATTTTTTTTTGCAATCTGCTCGCTATTTAGCGTCAGCTGGAAGATGTCGTCTTGCACAGCACTGCGAGACCGCGACACAGTCGACAACTAGCCCTCTTCGGATTCAATAATTTTATCGTTCTGAAAATTTTCGACTACTCTATAGCTCCGATCTCATCTATTTTGTGTTCTCATCGAGAGCACGTGTCAGCTAAAGGCAATCAGCCATTCAAAAATTTATATTTCTCTAACGTTTTGCGCATTAGATATTCCTTTAAAAAATTTGAATTTTTGTGAGTGGTCGTGGGCTTCGAATCGTTGCCGGAAGCAAACCTGAGGTCGAGTGCTAGGTTTTCAAAAGATTTCGGAGTTCAGGTGAAGAGTCTCGTTCAACAGTTGTTCAAAAACCACCAAAAATGCTCACTAAGAGCAAAGTGAAGTTCAATAACGGGATTAGTACCCGAAGACAGACTGGAACATTATACAAGCGAAAAAAAGCGAACAACTGAAGAGTAAATGCACGAGAGGACAGCGAAGGAGAAAGAGCACGCGTTGTCGAGTTGACAGGAGTCGAATGGAAAGTTGATCAATGACGTGATTTCATGCGCTCGAACATGTCGATAATGCTGACGGCAGAAGGTCGGCGCTTGTACAGCCTGCCGGCTAAAAGCCAGCGCTGGCATTTCCGGCAGCTGCACCGGCTGTCCGCCCGCCCGATCCATATCTGACGTATTCTACGGCGCTCCGATCCCTAGTTTGCTTGAGTGTGTGTGTGTGTATGTGTGTGACAATGAACGGAAATTCGTCACCGCCACCCGTCGTTAACAATTGACACCCGGTTGTCACACACACTGTCCACGCATGCAGCCTTGGTGACCTCCCGTGTCAATGGGCAAACGGTCTACTGCATATATTAGGATTCATGCGTGCCTATTGCTTTGCTTCAACTGTTCATTCATAATCACCTTCTAGAGAGACAGCTTTCTGCGATGAGCTGAAGAACTGAGCAGGACATCAATTTAAACCGAAATGTTCACCAATCCATGGAAAAGTGTGTCATAACTTACTCCGTAGATTCTCTTCTTTCGAATTTGTGCCAGACTGTAAAGGGTTATGCATTGCATTGCGAAAGCTTTCTGCGTGAGCTTGATTGAGCACAGTGTAACTGAATTCCGTGAAAACATACAGTGGCGCGCAAGTCTTTTTTTGGAAAGGAAGCTTTTTGTGACGTATTCTGCTCATGAAACTCTAAGAAATATTGCCGCGACTCCGCCACATCTCCTTCTGCTTGGCGCCTGCTGGAGGAGTCGCGGGGGAGATGCGGGGCAGAACCGCGAACTATTCTTCATTAACCAAATCGCGGTAGGGTCGCGGAAGAGTCCTAAGGGAGTCGCGATAGGTTTGCGAGAGCTTGACCCACGGAGAAGTCACGGCAAAGCCGCGGAAGAGTTAAGGGTCGCTGGGGAGATGCGGGACAGTCCGGGATCGCGGTGGAGTCGCGGAAGAGTCGCGACAATATTTCTCAGAGAAAGCGCCACATCGCCAAAACTCGCTTCGAAATTGACGAAATTAACCTTAAAGGTAGTTTTCGTGTTCCTCTCAGTGAGGCAATTGTGGAGAGTCATTGCAACTCCGGCATCCTGTTTAAAAATGTGTATTTCCTTCTAAAATTCATGTCGATCACATATCAGAACATTAAAGTTTTTTGCTATCATGATCGTCTGGCCAGTTCATAGTGAGGGATTATGTGGTGCAAATATTGCATTTCTCAATGCATTTCTTGAGTTCATCATATTATTTTTTAACCTCATCATATAGAACTCAATGAAAGAAATTCAGAAATTACTTCATAATAGAAATCGGACCACATTGAAGCAAGTTATGGCTATGCAGCGCTTCGTGAGCGCAAGAAACGCCGCAAATGCTTTTTCTGCAACAAATTGTGCGGTACTGTACAGGCTTAAAGGCATCGTGCGCGCTGGAAACCACTTTCCATTCTTTGGCTCAATTTTATGAATGAGCCCGATAGACCACACCGGTAAAGTTTGGCGAGTCAAAAACGTAGGGTTTTGAGGCTGGAATTGGTTAAAGATGAGGATCAGCCACCAGTTCTCACCAGCCATCTAGCACAAGGAACAAAAGCGCCATGTCAGGCGCAAGAGATACTGTATTGCAAACTCTTATCTCGGAAAATCTTATCATCCAAAATTGCACAGTGGAAGCTTTTTGATTTTGAGTGATTTTGGTGGAAGAAAGGCAAAAGAAATTTTCTCACCTATGAAAGTTTAAAGCGTAAAACCACTTCAGACATTCAGAAAAAGTTATTGCACTGGACACACCGAATTCGACGGAGGGGGCGAAAAATCAAATTTTTAAAAGGTTTTTAAACGCGTTTCTTTGAACAAATCAGAAGTTTTTTTTTGTTTTCTCTGCTATTATCGCTTACCTCAAGAGCTTGCCCACTCGAAAACATAGAAAAATAAGACACGGTTTTTTTTGCGCGTACGATGCTTTTAAGGCTGTTTAGCACACTCGAACGCTAACGTCGGACAGGGAACGAAATTCTCACGCCGCAAAATAGCGTGTTTTGATGTGTCGATTGCGTCCAACACTATTCATTCTACGACATCATGGGAAGCATTTACAATAATATTTTTTAATTTGCCTGTACACACCGAAAATCAGCCCAAATTGGAAATGCGTTGTCACTTTCATCTCCTTATACGTACATTATCATGTAACTTAAGTTTTCTTCTAAAATAAAACGAGGAAGTCTAGGAATGAATTCCCCGTTGTAGCGAGAATTTCCATGATGTCGTAGAATGAGTAGTGTAAGGCGCAATCGTCTCATCAAAACACGCTAATTTACGGCATGAGGATCTCGTCTTCTGTCCGACGTTAGCGTTTTTGAGTGTTGAGCACAGTGAGGCACTGCTCTGCAACTCAAATGGGTGGCGGACATTGCTTACCCGTGCGTGCTGCGTCGCGGTCGGTGAGCGTCACGCGCGACGAGATGCGCGGCGACGCATCATCCCCGATTTTAGGCGAAATTAAATAAATTGACATGTTCTGGAGGTTGTTTAATTTTCTGCGTCCAATTCTGGTCACAAACGAGAGCCGATTACTCGTATAAAGCGCGGAAGACTACTCTAAACGGTGAAGAGTTTTTAGTGCTTGCCACGCGTGCGACACTTCCCGGAACGCGACGCCTACGCACGCGGGTGAGCAATGTCATGGAGCCTATTGCAACGTGCAATCGTGTTGAACAGTACTAGCCCATTGCGCTGCCGGTCTTCTGTTGCCTGCATTTATTTTGATTTAGTAATGTTCGTATCATTTCTTGTGGTGCATATTATATACAAGGTGCGCACACCCACGCCGCTTCGCGGCGTACTTATGGGCGTGCTTTAGGATCTATGGATTATTTGAATTGGCTCCATGACATTACTCACCCGCGTGCGTGGGCGTTGCGTTCCGAGGAGTGTCGCGCGCGTGCAGGCAACAGAAGAGCGGCAGCGCAATAGACTAGTGCTGTTAAACACGATTGCACGTTGCAATACACGTCTTGACGCGTCCATCTCTGTGCGGCGTTTGCGGAAGCCTATCCGCTCACGTTCCGTCATAATTTTGTTTAAAGGCAGTGTTCACGATAATCTTCGATATTGAGATTGATAGCTAAATCGATTGTTTGGCCCCCGGGTAGAACATAAATGACGAAGGAATCGAGAAAAACGCACCAGAAGGTCACGAAATCCTTTACTCTCACCCCACCTCTCTACTCTCACAGGAACTGTTCGTTGTGACAATGAAATCATTTGTGGACCAATCCTTTACAATTATTTGCTTTCTGTTGCTCCGTTGTCTTCTTCGGACCCTAACTAGTACTGTTTTGCCTGGAATATTCTCCCATTTTCGACTGACCCAATTTTTCACCGGTGACAACCACCGTGAACATGTTCATACAACTGGTCAACTAGTCCAGGTCAGATATTAATGTCACTGAAATATTACGTTTTAGTGCGTTTCTCGCCGTTTCTTCGTAATTTCTGTAACACTCGGTGGCCAACGCTTTGTTTTGAGTGGAAAACTTGGGAACGAAAATCATCGTGAACACTGCCTTTAAATATATGCTTTGTTGTTTCACGCCGGTTATCCTGCGTCTACAAAATAAATAAATAAATTCCTCCAGATGTGATTGAACTGGTAGCCGTATATAATCTTTGAGCCTTACACGACCAAATGGTGAGATTAAATGATGTTGAAGCAGTAACATACTGTGCTTTTCGATGCCCAATTCTAGTCCGCAATCACGTCTCGGGTCGCTTCGCAACCGCACTCGCTCGAGTCGGTCGAGCTTCCAGCGCCAAAGCCGACTCGAGGTGGCTTTTCTATTTCTATTCTATAATTTTTTTTAGTTTTCAGTTTTCAAAACCCACCTAGAGTCAAAAGATCGGCGGCTGCGGCGCTGGAAACTCTTTCTACTTCCGACCCGGAAGCGTGCAGCTGCAAAGCGCTTCGAGACGCAATCGCGCACTTTACCCCGAGAAGCACAGTACACTCTGCTCTGCAGCGAAATTCACTCGGTGCCATCGCCTGCGTGTGCGCGCGTGTGCTGCTCTCTTCTTCTCCCTGCGCGCTCTCTCTGCTTCTTTCTACGTAACATTGCTCAGACAATAGGTGCGGACTAACTGCTGGCAATCAAGGCCTCTGCGGGCAGTACGCCAGCAAGCTGCGGGCGCATCGCTGCCTATCGTGACCTCGTCGGGCGGAACGCTGCCTCTCGTTGTCTCCGCGGGCGGATAGCGGGACCTGAGAAAGTTGATCACGCTAGCGGGCGGATCGCCGGCAAGCTCTGAAGTGGCGATCCGTCCGCAACCTGCCAGCGATCCGTTTGACAGCCAGCGATCCGCCCGCAACCTGCCAACGATCCACCCGCTCAAATTTTACACGGCGAAACTTGTCAATCATTGACGAGTTTTTTCTGGTATCAATATCATGCTAAGAGTAAACAAACCGAAGGGTATAAAAGGCGCTCCATCGCACTGAATGCTCACCCGGCATTTCGAGGCCGATCCTGGAAGGTGACTGCAAGCCACCTTTGAAGGATCACTCAAAAGCTGAATAGTAATATTTGGCAGCTAAGGGGATGGTCTCCACGGCTAGGGGGGGGGGGAGTGGTCCCGCACACGGGACCGTTGTGGGAAACATCGGAATAACCCACATGTGGCATCGAGGGCGGATCGCTGGCTAGTGGCGGGCGGATCGCTGGCTTCTGGCAGGCGGATCGCTGGCTAGTGGCGGGCGGATCGCGGGGGGATGTCGATCCGCCCGCCAAAAGCCAGCGATCCGCCCGCACCTACTGTCTGAGTTGTCTTTCACTATCACTTGGGTAGGTAACAAGGGAGCCACTTTAAGTCATAGTAACCATTATCTAACTGTTTTGCTTTGCTACGGATTAGTATGATTTGGATATGTGACATTTGTGAGAAACTCGTTAAAAGAAGTGAAATGTCTCATGCTACTGATTTGGCATGGGAATAAACTCGAAAGAAGCGCTAAAAACTCAGTGAAATGATTCATCGTTGATTTGGCTGTGCACTTGTTTACTAAACAACAAAAACTGAGTGTGACATTGAAAAACCAAATCACGCACTTCTCACTGAGCATTTATGTATTCGTGTGACAGCAATTCTCTTAGTTGACAACTTTCGCATTAACTCACTACGTGATGTTATTTCCACTTTCATGGGAACACAACATAATTTTGCAAGGACCTGAGACTGGTTAACCTAAACTGCAAGCGTTAGGTTGATTTCAGGTGAGAAGAGCGTGATTTGGTTTTTCAATCTCATACTCAATTTTTGTTGTTTAGTAAACAAGTGCACAGCCAAATCAACGATGAATCATTTCACTGAGTTTTTAGCGCTTCTTTCGAGTTTATTCCCTTGCCAAATCAGTAGCATAAGACATTTCACCTCTTTTAACGAGTTTCTCACAAATGTCACATATCCAAATCATACTAATC